>CABHPH010140139.1:0-14890 GCA_902168325.1 Peromyscus nudipes
GAAAGTGGTAAGATTCTTAGCTCTGACCTCTTTGGGCTTTCATCTTTATAATTATAATTGTTTTTTTTTTTTTTTTTTGGTTTTTTTCGAGACAGGGTTTCTCTGTGTAGCTTTGCGCCTTTCCTGGAACTCACTTGGTAGCCCAGGCTGGCCTCGAACTCACAAAGATCCACCTGGCTCTGCCTCCTGAGTGCTGGAATTAAAGGCGTGCGCCACCACCGCCCGGCTATAATTGTTTTATAAAAATATGTTAGAAGACAATGGATTAAAGTGAGTCACTGAAATACAAAAGCACCAAAAGGTGTGTGTGTGTGTGTGTGTGTGTGTGTGTATACACTCTACCATAAAAGCCTCACATTAGCTTGAAGATTCAGTTTTATGCCTTATGTTATCTACTAACAATGTGTGCTACATATTCACCTTCACAATCTTCAAAAGGAATTCAGGTATTTATTGTGATAGCTTTTATTAAAAGAACCCATTCTTTTATTAGTAACTACCATTTTTCTAGCAGCCAGACAGAAAAATGTTGTCATATCATTGAAGTTCCTTGCAGGAACTCAATGTGCAAAATGCCCTTGATATTTATTGAATTACATCAATTACCAGGATCTTGTGCTAAAAGTCTCCAAATATACAGACTAAGTTTTCTTTTTCCTACCCAGGTAGGATTTAACAATACTTTCTATGGGCATGTATGATGATTAAAGTCGTTAAAGATCATTTTTTTAAAGGGCCAGAACACTGTCTAATCCATCATAAATGAGTAGTTGAGAATCACTTTATATGAATAAGCCCTTGTAATCAATTGTTTAATCCTGCTATGACTAAAATCCTTAAAAACAAATTGAATTACAAGTGTGTAAATTTTCATGCAGACTTAGAAAATATTTTCTCAAAAACTTTTTGTATATCAGTCAACCAAGTGCTGGATTACAATTTTTCATTAATTTAAGCCCTTATAAATAGGAAGCAAAAATTGATCTGTAAATTGTTTATTGGGTAGCTTAGCTGCAGGCATTCTGGGACATTTATTAAATATTGTTTGGTCGTTTCTAGCTAGAAATAAGGAGAAAATGAGTAATATGTAAGTTAGTAATTTGTGGCTTTAATATTTTTATGGAGAATAAATAAATTGAATAATAAAAAGAGTTAGCATTTGTGTGTTGTTACAGAAATGTTTACAAGGCACTTTCCTATTTCCTAGTCCCTTTCCTATTATAATAATTACAGCATTTTACAGTTGAAGAGGCAGGCCTTATAAGGTGTTGTAATTTCAAGACCTGTGCTCCGTCCACACTATAACAAATGGGAATACTGTATTTGATTAGACAAATCCACTACTGTTCCGTAGCATGGGAGAGTGACAGACCACATCTGGATTATAAAGGCTATAAGGGAAAGAAGAAAATGGTTCTTAATTTAAGGTTTCGAACTTTGGCTATGGACACATGGGGATTATGATGTTTACTAAATGCAAGTCAAGGATCAGATACTCATGTTAAAGAAATCCTGAATTATTCACAAATTTCATGGAAAAGAGAATGGAGAGTGTAAAGACCCCCCCATATCAAATTGGTCTTGGAATCATTGTCTCACTTGCTACAGACAAGATGGAGCTTGCTTCCACAGGATGAACTTAGAAATGAGAATTTGTTACTGGATAAAGGCTCTATGATGACAGTTAGGGTATTCACTGATCTAATTACTGGGTTAAGCCAGCTCAGGCATCCTCTCCACTATTGCTAGTGGTCTAAGCTGGGGTCATCCTTACGGATTCCTGGGAACTTCCCTAGCACCAGGTTTCTCCCTATCTCCATGATGTCTCCCTCTATCATGGTATCTCTTTCATTGCTCTCCCAATCCATCCCTGTTCCAGCTCAACGATCCCATTCCCTTATGTTCTCATCCTCCATCCCCTACCCTCTATTGCCCCTCCCACCCCCAGTTTACTCATGGAGATCTCATCTATTTCTCCTTCTCAGGGTGATCCATGTGTCCCTCTTAGGGTCCTCTTTGTTAGCTGGCTCCTGTAGAGCTGTGGGTTGTAGTCTGGTTATTCTTTGCTTTACATCTAGTATCCACTTATGTGTGAGTATATACCATGTTTGTCTTTCTGAGTCTGGGTTACCTCACTCATCCAGTACTGATAGAAGCAGATGCAGAGATCCACATCCGAGCACTAGGCTGAGCTCCAGGAGTCCAGTTGAAGGATGAGGGATTCTATGAGCAAGGGGCATCAATATTATGATGGAGAAACCTACAGAGACCACTAAACCAAGCTAGTAGGAACTCATGAACTTTAGACCAACAGCTGTGGAGCCTCCATGGGACTGGACTAGGCCCTCTGCATAAGTGAGACAGTTGTGTAGCTTGGTCTGCTTAAGGGGACCCATGACAGTAGGATCAAGATCCATATCTGGTTCATGAGCTGGCTTTTTGGAGCCCATTACCTATGATGGGACACCTCACACAGCCTTGAGCAAGGGGGAGGGGCTTGGACCTGCCTCTACTGAATATACCAGGCTCTGCTGATTCCCTATGGGAGGCCTTACCTTTTTGGAGGAGGGAATTGGGGGTGGGTTGTGGTGTGGGAAGGCTGGGGAGGGGAGTAGGAGGAGGGAAGAGAGGGGGATCTGTGATTGGTATGTAAAATGAATAAAAAATTTCTTAGTAAAAAAAGAAAAGAGAATTTGTACAATTGGTTCTAGACCTGGAAAAGCACAGAACAGTCTATTTCTCCAACTAAGTAACTTTCAACAATTTCCAGGATGGCAAAAAGCAGCTCCACCCCATGGAGTTCTTCACATTTGCATTAGTGTGTAACACATGTCTTAAGGAGATTAGATTTTTTTGTTTTGTTTTTGGTTTTTGATACAGGGTTTCTTGTGCAATATTTCTGGCTGTCCTGGAACTCACTCTGTAGACCTGGCTGGCCTCTAACTTACAGAGATCTACCTGCCTCTGCCTCCTGAGTGCTGGGATTAAAGGCATGCATTACCACCACCTGGCTCAGTATGAGATATTTTTAACTTATATGATATATTATATTATTCAGAAATACAATGTTATCATAGATTCATAGTCAAAATCATAAACTATTTAAAAATTACCCCACATAAACACAATAGGATTGTGAAGTATATGGAGAAACTAATCAACCCTTTAAAATGTGTAAGAAAGAAGCACATAAGTGTAAGACACTAATGCACACATTTATCACGTAAAACTTGAGGCCTCCCTGCAGGTGGCTAATGAGAATGAGAAATCAATTTTCATAATTTGCATAATTATAAAATCACACCCATTTTTGGAAGGGAAATAGTATTACTTTGTTCATTAGCAGTTAGGTGCAAGTTCATTCAAAACATATCCCAGGATTCATACTAAAATACTTGACAGAGAGTAACCATAAATTCACTTATGCTAAGATGTCAATATTGACATGCAGGTATAAGCTATTCAAATTATTTTAAAAGATTTTAGTGGAGTAGTCAACCAAAACCCCCATGTTTTAATCTACGTGCTGTATGGGAATGATAAGTGTCTCATAAACAGAGAAAGAAGAACAATCCAATGCCAGGAGCTCTGACAAATATTTGAGCATAAAAATCTGCTGAGTACAATGTCTCATCAACAGTCCAGATTAACACAGAGGATGCATTAACAATTTAAACAAAATTTTTCTTTAAAACATGAGAGATATATAAACAGGTGTTTTATATAAACAGAAAGAGATTCAGTGTGAGCCCAGAGGAAAGACTAACATACTCATGTCCTTTTAGTTTAGAATACTTCCATTATTGAAAGTTCCATTGGTGAAATTATTAAGGCCACTCCACGTAGTTAAAAGGGAGGTTTATTTTATTGGATAACTTACAAGTGAAGGATTTGGCTACAGGGTCTGGGAAAGGTGCAGTCTAGTGGTGTTCTCTGGAGAACTCTGCTCGGTCTACCTTCAGCGTCCGGGGTCCAGGAACCAAGAGAGCCGGTGCATCCGGATCTCGGGTCTTCAGGGTCCTCTCCTGGCCTTGCCCTGTAGGTGTGACAGTTACCGAAGCCTCAGTGGGGGTTGGAACTTCCAGATCAAAGCTGGAATGGCTACCCACTACAAAGTTCTGCATGCTTGGAGGACGGAGTTCATGCTTCTCTTGATTTTCTATTGATTCCTACTAAACAGAGCTATCATCAGCAGTCTGAAGACATTGCAACACATCTGTCTTTTTGTCCTCTGGGGAGATTACTACAGGTCATTCCAAGGGTCATGAATTTTTGCAGAGATGTTGAGTGGGTAGCATCCTAAACAAACAACAGCAATTCATCAGCTGGGAGGAAGACAATTATCATAAACACCCAACAATGAGATGTATCATTCTAATAGATATAATTGAAACGATGAGAAAGGTTATTAGATTAAAAGAATATAATATTTTGAATGCACTATTTCTGTTCAGGAAAACATAATAATAGTAATTCCAAAATAAGTCTTTCCCCTCTTCCCATTTTTCCTTTCTAGTGATAGTAAAAAATCAGCTATATGTTAAAATTTTAAGTTTAGGTCATGAAAAATTAAGGACCTTTTTCTATATCAGAAGAACATGAATTCTAAAGTAACTTGTAGAATAAAACACTATTTATTTACTTAGCTACAGTTAATTTCATCATTGCTATGCTTTGCATATTATATTTGAAATAGTTTTCTCAAATCAAATAGCATCCAAAGAATTTTGAACAACAGATACATCAAAAATAATAGGCTTCAAATTTCAAGTGACTAAAAACCTTGTTTAGTTCTCTTCTAAATCAATGTAGAGATCTCAGAATACCAATCGTAATAGTTCCCAAACATGAATTTGTATCAATATCATCTAGCTGGTCATTTCAGGACATTTTGAGTCCCATTCCAAGCATATGATTTCAAATGGTCTAGATTTGGAAAAGAATATACATTTCCTAAAAGTTTCCAGTTGGTGTAAATGTGACTTGACCACGGGCCACATTTTGAGAAAGATTAGTATTCTAGTGGATGAACACAGGGAAGCTAAAAATCTGATTCCTGGAGAGAAGATGGCAGGTTAGAGTCCCACTGTTTTTCTGCATCTCCATACAACTGAAACAGTAGGCCAGCTACATGACTTGAGGGTACATGGTCAATGATGTAGAAAGCCAAGTAGCAGGATGGTAAAGAGTAGACATTTTGAGAAGAGGGGAAATTAAGAAGTGTGGATCTTTAGATTTTTATGAATCAGCAGACTGTAATCTCTGGCACTATGCAAACTGGAAGGGAAGTTGGAGGGTTCCCATCAGTCAGTTCTGCTTAAATAAAACAAAAGGGGGAAACCTCAGAGTACTCCCCATTTTTAGTATCAGAAACTCTACAAAAATTGTAGAGGGGAGAAGCATTGCAATCTGCAGAGCAAGAACACAGGCTGAGGAGGGGAACTTCACCTCTTAGCTTGCTTGCTTGTGTCATGGTAAAAATTATTTTAAGAAATATCTTTCTATCATGTCCTTATACAGGGAAGGTAGAAGCACCTGCAGAAAAGAGCAAGACACTAAGGGCCTTCCCCTCTCCATTGGCTAAGCCAGTGACCATCTGATGGATCGGTGTGATACTAGGGAACTTTTGATAAGAGGAACAAGACCATTTGTGTTTGAATGTAAGTAGGATGGCAGTACAGACACCAGAGTGAACAGAAAACACATGTTTATCTCTCTCCCTGCCAGCTGATGCTGCCTTGGTTTGACTATTTTTTTTGTGCTGCTGAAGCTACCTAGGTATTTGCTGAAAACACATGCACTATTTTGATACTTCCCCGTTCTGTATTTGCATAGTACCTCTGATGTTGGGGGAGGGGACACTCATTTGAGTTGTCCATCGGATCATCTGATGGGAACAGTTAGAGGGTAGTTCTATTTTCCCTGTGTTGTGAAGGGTGCAAATGGAGATCTCTGGTAGAAATTAAGCCAAGCATAGTAGCTGGTGTCCCAACAGAAAAGGAAATTTGGGATTAACTTGCCTATAAGACTTTCTGGTATAATCTGTTCAGAGAAAATGACTCAATAAAACTAAATAAAATGACATAGTGACAAACTTTGAAACAAAACTGAAGGGTTTTGTTGATGGTCTTGCATGATTTAGTTTTGTCGTTTTATTTTTTTCTGTGTCTGTTTTCCTCACTGTTGTTCTCAAGCCTTCATAGACAATCATTTTGTCTCTTGATTTTCTTTTTTCCCTTTCACACTCACCCTTATAGTTGTGTTTATTACTGAGTTAATAATGATTTTAACTTCATTACTGTAAAACTTTTTGATTTATTCCATAAGGATTTTAACTTCTTTTATATTATATTACTACAACTATCTTTACTGAACTTGTAGTTTTTTTTACTCTAAAAACCTTTTCTTTGATTTTGAAGTGTTGTTTTTCTTACTATGGTCTTTGTTCCAACCACTGAGTAGTAATAGGCTTTGAGAAATCAAGAGAAGGTTGATGACTATAAACACCCTTTTATAAAACTAGATGTACATCCCCCCTCAATCTCTGCAAATTACATCAGGAAAACACAATTATATCAAAAGGAAAGACAATGTAACCTCCCTAAAGTTATAGCTCTTTAATACCTATGTCTGAGTTGTTTGATATAGTTGAAATATCAGGCAACAAAAAAGTCTAGTTTTGGAAACGATCAATACATTTAAAAATGATTCAAATAAACGAATAAATGAAGTTTAAAAAAGTCGATTCAAAACCTGCATGATAAATTCATTAGCTTTAATGAGAATTTTCAAAGTGACAGAAAATTTAAAACAATAGAAACAATGGGAAAATTAAAAACAATGAACTCAATGAATCAAATTTTAAAATTAGTAGAAACTGTCATCAGTCATTAGATCAAACAAAAGAAGAATTAACAGCCACCAGAATCTGAATATAAGGTTTTCTTTATTAAGGATTTTTGTATTCACTTTACATACAACCACAGACCTACTCCCTGGACCTCAAAAGCTTGTAGCCATACCATACTGCAAAAATATATTCAGTCTAACTTCAAAAGTCCCCATAGTCAATAACAGTCCAATTGGGCAAACTCCAAACTCTCAGTCATGTGTCAGGAGTGTCGCTGAATGGAGGCCTAGTAGAGAGACCATTGTGTGAAGCTTCAGTGTTGAAGCCTGGATTGCCTTGGAGAACCCAAGATGTTAGAGATGCCAGAGTCATGGGATACTTGCCAAGGAGAGCTGCTAACAGGGAGTGGAAGCAGCTTAAGAATAAGAAGTGTGTTGCAGTCAACAAAGCTTACTATATATTCTTATCCCAGAAAAAAACAAAATTCAAAATTTGAAGTATGGTTTCTACTGATTATTTACTGCTTTTTTATAATCAGAAAGTCAAAAATGTTGCATGTCAAAACACTTAAGATGAACATCATCTAGATACTCTATGTGCTTATACATATACATGCACACATAAAAATAAATATATATGATGTATACATATGACTACATATAAACAGCTTCTTCTACAAATTAATTTTTATTTTTTTATTTTTATTTTTTTATTTTTTATTTTTTTGGTTTTTTTTTCGAGACAGGGTTTCTCTGAGTAGCTTTGCGCCTTTCCTGGATCTTGCTCTGTAGACCAGGCTGGCCTCGAACTCACAGAGATCTGCCTGGCTCTGCCTCCTGAGTGCTGGGATTAAAGGCATGCGCCACCACTGCCCGGCTTAATTTTTATTTTTAAATTGGCTATTAAATGAGGAGTGAAGATACTACATTAAAAACACTCTATCGTTACTGTCATTTATGAGATTTTATTGTTGAAATTCCTAATTTTGATTAATGTTATTAGTGTTTACATATCATTGAATATCATCATAAACATTCACAAATATATATTTTTCACTGTTATATGCCCAACAGTATAATCCTCATATAATTTTTATATACTTATCTTTGTTACAAATTCATTGGTATCTTCTCTTTATTAATGTCATGGAAAGAATTATCTTGTTGCTGAAATGTTGAAGCATTTTTATACATACCTACACATTTCTTTCTATATTTTTTATATCCCTGGATTATTATAAATACTTGAAGAATATACAAATGCTTAAAAATATTTAAATTCGGGTTTATTGTTTGCTTAAATTAATAAATATAAATTAAATATAACTATTTTAAATTGATGATGACATGCTTATTGCAGTTCATTTTTCTTGGTGAAGTATGGTAGTTGGCTTCATTTTCTGGGATTAATAACACCATATCATAGACTGTTATAAAGAAGAGAGATTCATGTTGGCTTACAATTCAGGAGTCACAAAAGCTAACAGGCTGTATGACAATGGCCTTTTGCAGACATGGTTTGTAGTCAATGGCAGGCACCATATACCAAGATACAGAGAGTATGACTATTATTATCCTCCCCCTCATCTTATAAAGGTACTAGGATCCAGCTATGAGTATTGAACTAATTGATGTTCAGTGGTTCAACCTCCATCATGATGACTAAATCTCTCTAAATCGTTCTCAACATTTCCACCTCTATCAAATAAAGAGCTGAAGTTTCAACATTGATAGTAAGATACCTTCCACTGGAAATTAAGCCGCTACATGAGTTCTGTAAGGACACATAATTTCCAATCATACCAGACCATATCAGCTAAGTGTTTTATAACCTCATATTTAATTCTGACTCTACCAAATAGCAACAGTGATCTTCAACAGTGAATGTGATCAGTTGACCAGTTGCTTTGGTTTTTTCTGTAAATAGAGATAATATTCATAACCATCTGTCATAGAGTTGCTGTGAGGATTAACTAAGCTAACAAAATAATATGTTTAGTGTCAGCACTGAGACAAACAGGGCTTAAAATATAAGCCAAGTGTAAGCATAAACTGTCTCCACTTCCCCTCTTGAAAACAGCTTTACTTTTTGAAATATTGCTTATTCTCTCCACAGATTTCATTTTTCTCAATCTGTTGATGACTCAAATATTTTTTAAGCCTTTTTCTTTTCCTCTGATTTGAATTTTTACTGAATCTCGATTACTGCTCAAGACTTCCTTTAAAGTTCTTAGTTTGGTAATTGTGAATTTCATTTGCATCTTCACATTCAAGCCTTCCCTCTCTTTGAGTGTTTACTTCCATTTCAAAGCATCTGTATTCTCTAAAGTCTGGTTTAGTACATGAGTTTTATATTGTCTTTCCTTTAAAATTGTTTGCAATCACTATTTCAACATGGAGTAGTTGAGCTAGTGCTTACCTAGATCCTTCACCCCTACAGACTAGTGTTTATATGGTACTGGAAGGGGACTTTGCATGCTACCAAAGGAAAAAGATCAACACCAATGCAGATGCAAACTCTTCAGTCTACAATAACATGCCTGCAAGATGTGTTTGTTCAATAGTAGCACAAAACTTAAGGGAGTAACCAACCAATATCTGATTAGATTTAAGGCCCACTGCATGAGATTGAACTCATTCCCACCACTGATTTCATAGCTAAGAACCTGAGACCAGAAAGGCCAGGGACCTAGCACAAAACCAAATACTACTGTTATGCTGATGGAATATAGCCATACAATGACTGTTAACAGCATTCTGAGATACTCAATAGATTTCCAGATGTTACAGTAGAAAATAAAGCCTGGCACTCAAATGTCAGACATGTCAATGATTCTCAATTAAGGTATATGCACAATGATTTTCAATTAAGGACAGATTGAGTTATAAAAGGTAAAAAGGAAAACAATATGGAGAGATCTCTGGAAAAATCATTGCCGGTGATCTCTATAACACTCCAGTAAGCCTTGAAAGAACTAGTGATTGATTGCTAAACATAATGAAAATTGTTAGTGGAAATTGTCAACCAGATTTTATAATATAATATGAGGCATTGAACTTCATTGGCTGTGTCTTTATTTTTTATAAGCACTGATTTTTAAAACATAGTTATTTCAAAATAATTTACTATTTACTTGCTTACCTATTCACAACCAGTTATTTTTCTTCATTTTGAAAATTTGTTTTGATTCATCTTTTAGTGAACTTAACATCATAGGTTTGAATTTTTTTCATAGCATAATTGCATTTCTTTAACTTTGTTCTCAATGGCCAATATCAAGCTGAAAATCTGTCAGTTTAAGAATGAAGTGAGTCTTTTTTTAAAAATGAGTCTCTGATTTCTTTTGCAGCCAATTTTATGATTTATATATAGGAGGGCTTCTGATGTTTTTTGAGTTAATCTTGTATCCAGCCACTTGTCTAAAGGTGTTTACAAGTAGATTTTTGGGTATCATTTATGTATGCTATTATATTATCTGTAAATAATGATATTTTGACTTGATTTCCTTTAGTTGTCTTATTGCTCTAGCTAGAACTTCAAGTACTGTATTGAATAGGTATGGAGACAGTGGACAACCTTGTCTTGTTCCTGATTTTAGTGGAATTGTTTTGAGTTTCTCTCCATTTAATTTGACATTGGCAATAGTCTTGCTGCATATTGCTTTTATTATGTTTAGACATATCCCTTGTGGTATAGGAGAAAACTTTCTGAACAGTACATCAATAGCCCAGGCACTAATATCAGCAACTAATAAATGGGATCTCATGAAATTGAAAAGCTTCAGGAAGGCAAAGGACACCATCAATAGAACAAAACAGCAGCCTAAAGAATGGGAAAAGATCTTCACTAACCCTGCATCTACAGAGGGCTGAATTCCAAACTATATAAAGAATTCAAGAAACTAGGTATCAACAAACCAAATAATCCAATTAAAAATTGGGTACAGATCCTCAAATAGCTCAGGTACACTTAAAGAATTGTTCAACATCCTTAACCATCAGGGAAACTCAAATCAAAATGACTCTGAAATTCCATCTTACACTTGTCAGAATGGCTAAGATCGAAAACAAAAGTGACATCTCATGCTGGAGAGGATGTGGAGCAAAGGGAACACTTCTCCTTTGCTGGTGGGAATGCAAACTTGTACAGCCACTTTGGAAGTCAGTATGGTGATTTCTCCGTAAACTGGGAATCAACCTACCACAAGACCTGGTTATACTACATTTGGACATATACCCAAAGGATGCTCCATCATACTACAAGGACACATGCTCAACTATGTTCATAGCAGCTTTTTTTTTTTTTTAAATTGCCAGGTCCTGGAAACAACCTAGAATGGATAAAGAAAATATGGAAAATTTACACAGTGGAGTATTACTCAGCTGTTAAAAACAAGGACACTAGGAAATCTGAAGGCAAATGGATGGAACTGGAAAAAATTATCCTGAGTGAGGTAACCCAGACCCAGAATGACAAACATGGTATGTACTCACTCGTAAGTGGATATTAACTATAAAGTAAATGATAACTATGCTACAATCCACAGACCCAGAGAGACTAGGTAACAAGTAGGGTTCATGAGTGGACTGAGGGCAGGTGGGATGGAAACATGAGTGACCAGGTTGGAAGGGGCAGAGGGATAGAGTACTGAAAGAGACAGGAAGCGGGGGCCATTTCAGGGTCAGGTAAAAACCTAGCACAAGCAAATCTCCTAGGAATCTACAAGGACGATTCCAGCTAAGACCACTAGCAATAGTGAATACATGTCCTGAACTGACCATCTCCTGTGACCAGATTGGTGCCTAGCCCAATTGTCATCAGAGCCTTCTTCCAGCTACTGATGGAAGAAGCAGGGCCATAACCAAACATTAGGCAGAGTTTGGGGAATCCTGCAGAATGGGGGAAGAAAGGATTGTATGAGCCAGAGGGGTCAAGGACAGCACAAAAAAACTCATAGAATCAACTAACCTTAGCTCATAGGGGCTCACAGAGACTGACTCAACAACCAGGAAGCCTACATGGGACTGACCTAGGCCCTCTACATATATGTTACCATTCTGTAGCTCGGTCCCAGTGTGGGACTCCTAACAGTGGGAGCAGGGGCTGCCTCTGACTCTTTTACATGGCTTTTGGGACTCTATTCCTTATATGAGGTTAGCATGCCCAGCCTTAATACATGGGGAGGTACTTAGTCTTACTGCAACTTGATCTGCCTTTTCCTAAACAGAAGCAGAGGAGGAATGGATTAGGAGTAAGAACAGAGGTGTTTGGTGGGGAGAGACTGGGAGGAGAGGAGGGAGGAGAAACGGTGGCCAGTATATAAAATAAAACAGTAAATAAATTTGTAGACCAGGCTGTCCTCAAACTGTGGTTGGTATGTAAAATTAATAAAAAATTCCTTAATAAAATCAATAAAAGAAAAATAACAATAAATAAATTTATTTAAAAAAGAATGAAGTGAGTTCAAATGTCCAGATAGTGTTTTGAAAGCAGGGATAGGGAATGTTAGTTCTGCCGTGATGAGGTTCTGTTCTTTCATTTTGTATTTGGAGATGACACTCATGGATACTACCTGTGTGTTCACTCAAGGATGTGCATTTTACAGTCTCTAACTTCACACTGAATCTGTGTCTTGCCTTCGGTTGCTGGGTGTATCATTGCAATAAAGAGGAGAAGAGAAGAATGATAAAAATAACCATAGCTCTTGAGAGTCTAGACTCCCCGTTCCTTTAGAGATGCCTGAGTGAGTCTCTTGTGGATGGCAAGATGGGAGTTTTCCGTGCTCCAGGAAAGATGATCACTGCACAAAACACAGAATGTTCCACAGCTCAGTGGGAGAAGTCAAGCTGTAGTTTCAAGCTTTAGATGTCTTTCTCAGCATATTTTAATATGCATATCTGCCTGCATATCGCTGTGATGTAAAGAATATAATGGATAATTTATCAGCAGATATAGAAAGTAATTTTAGTTAGACTCTTTTACCAAAGATAGATGCATTACGGTGCTTTTGTGCCCGTCTTATTTGAACTTCATCTTGCACTCCTGGCATGTGATACTCTCTCAGTCATTATGTGTACAAAATATTTTGGCAAACTCATCTATATTATTTTATGTTTTATTCTTTTTTGTTTCTGTTTTGAATATTACATTGACCTCTTTTTTGATTGACTCAGAATATTTTTGTGCCATTCATCCTTTCTAATTAGTAGAAATTATAGTAAGATTTAACCTTTGTCTCTAAATACTTGATAGAATTTTATCAGTAGTATCCGATGTCTGATTTCTATCACTTTTTACCCACATATGTCCAGGTGCTACTGAGAAAATAAAGAACAAAGTTGTGTTGTTTTTAGTGTCTTTCACAACCTTTAACTAGTTCAGCTTGGGGAAGAATATAAAGGTGTTACACATTCTACAAATGTCACTATCTTTCTTTAAACTTACCTAGTTATGTTAGTGCTTCAGTTAGCTTTATTTGCATTTTTTGGTGTGTGTGTGTGTGTGTGCTGTATGCACACATCCACATGTGTGCTATGACCCACATGTGAAGGCCAGATCTCTACTTAAGAGAATCCCATGTCTTCTAGTATATGGGCCTGCAGGTCCAATTGATGTTGTATGGTTTGGCTTCACTGACTGAGACATCTCACAGGCCCTGCTTTCCTTCCAGTTTTCTAAGTATATCTTGATTCTGTTCCTAGTTCTTTAGCTATTTGTGAAGAATTATATTTCTAAAGTATTTTAAAAATTGGAATATAGGAATTCTAAAAACCAAGTTTGCTCAAAAGAAATATAGACAAATATCATCACATATGAGAATCATGTTGCTGAATGTTTCTCAAATATATCTCAAATATATATAAATATATATATATAAAACATTTAAAATACATTTTGCTTTCTTATGAAACCTTTTGTATTTCACACATTAAGTGCTTAATGTCCACATTTGGGTAACAGCTACCATATTAGGTGGTGAAAAAATTTAATAGCTTATTAAGGAAAATGAATTAATGTGCTAGAAACCAGGCATGCTTTCTTTCCATCAGAGGTATTGCTAATGTTTCCTTTCTGTTTCAAGAAATATATCCCCAAATTGATGAAGGATATTTTCTTTCTGGAGATAAACATTGCTGAAAGAACTAAAAGTACAACAAAATAAAGCCAAATAAAATACTGAAGCGTCTTTCAGAGCTTTGCAGCTCTGCCCTTCTGTGGACAATGGGTCTGAGGATGAGCACTACAGTGGCATGTGCCTGAGGATGAACACTATAGTGCCTGGTGCCCGAGGATGAACACTTGTAGATGTAACCAACCGTTTTATTAAATAAAAAACACAGAATCAATGCAAGGAAGAAAGCCAAGAGGTCAGAGCTAAGAGCTAAAACCTTACCCTTCCTCCTGCAGTGGTCCTACCTCTCCGAACCAGAGATACTTCCTGTGTTAAAGTCCTCATATAGAGTTTCTGTTCTGCCTTCTCATTGGTTGTAAACTCAACCACATGAGCGCCTCATCACGGCCTGTCTGTATAGACCTCCAGGTGTTCCATGGTTGGTATTGAGATTAAAGGCATGTGTATCCAATGCTGGCTGTATCCCTGAACACACAGAGACTTACCTAACTCTGCCTACCAAGTGCTGGGACTACAAGCATACGCCACCACTGCCCTGCTTTCCTATGGCTTGCTAATAGCTCTAACCCCCAGTCAACTTTATTAACATACAAATAACATTTTAGTACAAAAGAAAATATCACCATAAACACTATAGTGGCATGTGCCTGAGGATGAGTGCTACAGTGGCATGTGCCCTAGGATGAGAGCCACAGTGACATGTGCCCAAGGATGAGAGCCACAGTGGCATGTGCCCAAGGATGAGCACTATACTGCCATATGCCTAAGGATGAACACTATTGTGGCATGTGCCTGAGGATGAACATTATAGTGCCATGTGCCCAAGCATGAACACTATAGTGCCATGTGCCTGAGGATGAGCACTATAGTGCCATGTGCCCAAGGATGAACACTATAGTGCCATGTGC
>CABHPH010140139.1:14900-46895 GCA_902168325.1 Peromyscus nudipes
CACTATAGTGCCATGTGCCCAAGGATGAACACTATAGTGCCATGTGCCCGAGGATGAGTGCTATAGTGGCATGTGCCTGTGGATGAACACTATTGTGGCATGTGCCTGTGGATGAACACTATAGTGGCATGTGCCTGAGGATGAGAGCCACGGTGGCATGTGCCCAAAGATGAACACTATAGTGCCATGTGCCTGAGGATGAGCGCTATAGTGCCATGTGCCCAAGGATGAACACTATTGTGGCATGTGCCTGTGGATGAACACTATAGTGGCATGTGCCCGAGGATGAGAGCCACAGTGCCATGTGCCCGAGGATGAGCACTATACAGTGGTTATGTTCACATGAAAACATCACATTGTACTTTCCTGAAAGTGTTCACTCTGCCTCAGTGTGTAGTCCCCACTCTGACTAGTGAAGGTTTCTCTTTGGTTCTGTCAGATAACTAATCAATACATTCAATTTCTAGCTCTATTGTATTATGTTTTCATCAGTTGTTTAGTGAGTGGCTCCAAAGAAAATAAGGCTGACAAACAGCAACAGCTCATAAAAATTATCACCGGGCTTTGAAAACTCAGTAGTAACTCTTTAAAAAACAGAAAAACTGGACCCGAAGCAAGGTAACATGCTGTTGTGTGTTTTTGAGTCTACTAAATTCCATGACAATATGCTGACAACGTTTGACGGACCCCTCTTCACGCTAAACACATATGCTGCCTTTTGTTCAATTTGCAAATCATATGCTTCCCAATATTATTTGAGTGGGCTTATGTAACTGTCTTTTAATTTCTTTCTCTCTTTTTTTTTTAAAAAAAAATTAAACATCTTGTTCATCTTATATTCATCATGTTTCTCCATAGAGGAGTAATCTTTAGGGTTTTTTCTCAATAAAATGCATGAATATGCAGCAAAAGAAGTAATTAATTCAATGAATTAATCATACCATTATGTTTAGCAGTCAAACATGTTATATCAGTTCTTTGATGTGAATTACCATGGGGAGCAATCTATCTTATCTGTCATTGAGATGGATTTTTATTAAAAATTAAAAGTCTCCAACCTGTAATAAAGCTAAAGATCAAGGACATGTCTAATAATATTTTATTCACATTGCAGCTGTGCTTTGGCCTTTAAATATTTTACCAGACTACTATTGTGCCATTTTAAGTTATCAAAACCTATTTGAGGCTCCAGTCCCTGCAGAGAAACAACTCATAAATAGCAGTTTATGCTTTAGACTTTTGTTACCAAATGTTTAAAAGCAAGATATTTTCTTAATAACTACAGTGATGTGCTTGGCAAGGTGATCAGAAATGATGTCCTATAAAAATATGCAGCATCACTTTTAGTGCCCATAAAACAAATGCAAAACTGTATTGGGTCTCAAATAAGAGACCAGAGAAGATAACCGAAGTGTGATATTATTAGACAACACAAGATTAAAGAAAGAGTGTGCCCCAGAGAATATTCTCTGGATATCAGTCTCATTTTTTCCATGGGACAAGCTGTAAAGAGATTTGAAAAATGAACGTGATGACAATTGGCTGTTTCCTTGCCTTTTAAATACAAGTTAATCATCTCTTGAGAGTCACAGTGTTTTAGGGTAGTGCATGAGTCAGTAATTCAATGACTACTATGCAATTTGCTGAGCTGTTGACTGAATAAAGCAGTATCTTTATTCCAAAGAGTTTAAAGTGGATAAGGCAAGCAAACTGGACATATAAAGTATGTTCTCAGACAGCCAAGCTAGTAGTATTAGAAAGCTAGAATACCAGTACAATATGTCCTAAGTGTCTATTAACCTATTTTCATCTTCTTTCCATGTGAAATAGGAGCATGAATAAATAATACCGAATGAGCACTGGCCTTCTCAAAAGGCTTTAAAAAAAATCTCCAGAGGGGACACTCTATAACCAGAGTTTTAAAGAAGGAGCAAGAGTTACCCACGTGAAACAATGGCAACAGGTAAAGCTTTAAATTCTTGGATGGGCAGTGTCTATGAAATTGGGCATAGAACTAGAAACAGACAAATAAGTGACAGGGATAGTGTATGGGACAGGCTATTAGTGGAAAACACAGATCACTAGATACAAACCAAAGACCTCATTAAAGAAAGGTATTGAGAGGACAATATGGAAATCTCCAGCTTTAGATTTTATGACAGTTAATTTTAGGTATCAACTTGTCTGGGTTGCCATTTTGGATGGCTAGAAAAATAACATTTCTGCATGTTACTGTGAGACTGTGTGCATATCATATTTGCATTCAAACCACCGGAGCACCTATGTGTCCAGTGAGGTCTGGAAAAGAACAAAAGCCCAATAATAATGTAAATATGAATAATCTCTCTCTGTCCCTCTCCCTCTCTCCCTGTCTTCCTCTCCTTTTCTTTCTCTGTCTCTCTCTGTCTCTGTCTCTGTCTCTCTGTGTAAGTGTGTGTTCCTCTTAGCATTTTGCCATTTCCTTTTCTGGTTTTTCACCTGTAGATACCATATTATGGAACTTATTGGTCTCTGTAGTTACAGGAGCCTGTTCTCACAGTAGATTCTCTCTCTCTCTCTCCTTCCCATGAGTTATCTCTTCTTGTTTGTTTTCTCATCCCCCCTCATCCTTTCCACCTGGTCCTCCTTTACCACCGTATCCCTCTCTTCATTCATATATGCATATGCAATATCTCTATTTATGTGTCTATATCTATCTATGTATCATCTATCTATCTACCATCTACCTACCTACCTACCTACCCACCTATTTGTTGGCTGCATTATTTCCTTTTTATTTCTGTGGTTAATGATCTGCCAGAAACAAGGTATGGAGGAAAGGAATAGTTTTGTTTACAGTGTGAGAGGAATTCAGTCCATCACAGCAAGTAAAGCAGGGTTAAGCTGCTCAATGTGTGATGGCACAAGTGAGTAGTGGTGCCTGTTTACACTGTGACAGGCCAGAAGGCAGAGAGGGCAATCTGCAGATGGGGTCAGGTATAACCTTCAAATGTCAACCCCCAGCAGCCCAGCCTTCATAAGAGCAGAGAAAACTGGGGCCCCAGCTTTTGAAGTATACGCCCAAGGGGCATAGTCCACATTCAAACATAATATTAGAGAACCTTAGACAATTTGTAGATCCTAACATCAAAGATTTTACAAATGAGCACAGAGGCAAAAAAGGAGAGAGGCAGAGATAGAGACAGAGAGACAGAGACAGAGACAGAGAGAAGAAGAGAGGAGAGAGAGTTGGCTTTAGAGTCAATAAAAATGAAAAGAACATGATGGATGAAAAAATAATAATAGAGTTTGTGTAAAGTTAATTTCCTCTGGCTTAAAGGATTACTTTTATTCTGAAAAAAAAAAACAAGTATTCTTTGTTTTACTATTAACATATTGCTTTCAATGAAAGTATGTCTTTAGATAGTCAAGTATGCTTAAAAAGCATCTAATTGGCAAAATGAAAGCTGGTAATCCTATGCCTGCTCTTTAATTTTTATCATTTAAAATAAATTTTATTTATGAATGCTAACATCTGAAAATATTGCCCTAACTTAAATTGCAAAGAATTTTTTAAAGTGGGTAGGAAGAGATTACCAATCTTCCAGCCTGTATGGAAGTGCGTATGACTGCCTATCTATCCCTTTCACAGAAGAGCCCAGTTCATAAAATATCATCAGACTGTGAAAGCAGCAGGTCTAAGAAAGGGCTTCTGGTCAAAACATTACAGCTGGAGGAGCTCCTTTTTATTCACCCTAGCAAGGACAGCTCTGAATTTTAAGCTGATACATGCCTCTTTTTCCAGGATGCAAACAAACCTGATCCAAATGAGTATCAAGTAACCAGGCTGCTAGTGAGGACAGGGCTTCAGTTAAAGGTTTGTGAGTGAGAATAAAGCAGATGTTGTCTAGTCACAGCTGCTCAAGAAGCAGCTAGGGGAAACTCTGCATGCCTCTGATGCACCTGCTAAAAGGAGCATCTGTAGGAGCCTCCTTTGCTCCAGTTGCATGTTGACTTATGGCAGTTCAATTTGTATCCATGAGATACAGAAGATCAATGACATCCAGTTTGTACAAACCCACAGTCATGTGAACTTACCCATAGCTATTTTCTGATCAAGTATTCATGCTAAGTTTTAATCTCAAATTTTCATATTAAGCACATTTAGGAAGAATTTATTTACTGAAATGAACAGTGACTAGGATAAATATTTTAGTGTATTGTGTTCATTTATAAAGTGTGTATTCAGATCCCACCTAACTCAGGAACAAATACGTTGTATTTTTGCCTCAATCTATAGCCATAGAGAGGCTACTCACAACTTGGCCTGCCCATGGATCTCCATCTACTCTTGGTATAGTGTCAGAGAAACATGATTGCTTACAGTTTAGAGATGGGTGAAGCTACTTGTATTTCAGGATTACAAGTGGTCATGAAACCATGAGCAAATCCAGGGTTTAAAGATATATTCTTTTAAAAATTGACAAAATAAAGCTGGGTGGTAGTGGTATATGCCTTTAATCCCAGAACTCAGGAGGTAGAGCCAGGTGGATCTCTGTGAGTTTGAGACCAGCCTAGTCTACAGAGTGAGATCCAGGACAGGCACCAAAACTATGCAGAGAAACCCTGTCTTGAAAAACCAAAAAAAATTGACAAAATAATATTTACAAGTAGTTGATAATTACCAGTAGCTAGGCACCTAGAGTGATTTCTCTATGTAAGTCCGTTGTCTCACTTTTGCTATGCAGTCATTTGACTACAGCATCTGCATCACTTGAGCACATAGGAGAATTTCAGAACATAAATCTGTCTTAAGAAGATGACTCTCAACCATTGTTAGTTTCCTCAATCCTGCATGCCTGGGTTCAGATCTCCTTCACCTTTATCTGGACTCTCTGTTTTAAGAGATGTGAGTGGTCAACTTGTACAAGAAGTCTTTTCTATGGCTACATTTCATACTTTCTATCTTTTCCAGGCAAATCCTAATTAGACCATCATTACAGTTGTGTTATCATTACAGAATGGTAACACTTGCTCAGTAGAATCCATCATCCCCTGAAGCATAGCTTCTAGTCATGAGATTCAGTCCAACGAACCTCCTCTATTCTTTTAAATCAAGGGCTGCTTAACAGACTCCAATAGGAGGTATTCTTAGCTATGCCTGGGATCATGCTCAACTGCCTTGGTTCTTACCAGCACAGAGTGTTGGCTGCATTGCTCAAACTTTCCTTGGTTCAATATCGGGCATGCTAATTTGTTCTCTCCCATAGGATAATTTGTTGATTTGCCACAGCTATCTTGTTTGTGACCATCTGCCACCTTGGTAGCATATTAGTAGAATTAATTCCTTGTCAGTACAGTCTGTCTTCTCTGGGAGATTTTCTGGAAGGGAGGCTCTTAACGACACCATGCCTCTGAAGGTTTAAGCATAATGAACTGGAATTAAGTCATCTGAGTGTCAACTCCCACACTCAGCTCAGAGTTGGGGCAACTCTAAACACATTCTGCTGCCTCGAGCTGTTCTTTATATGGCTTCCCTGTCTTTATCCTTTCCTGCTAACAGGCAGCAGTTTTGTAGGGATCCTGCAGATTTCCTATGCCAAATGAAGTTTTCTAACAGGGTTTTACTATAAATAGCCTTATTACTTTTCTCCATTCAAACCATACTTCCTCCACAAATGGTAAGTTCTATATACAGTTGTTTGCAAAAAGCTTCTTATAATTTTAACATATGGAAAGCTTTTTCACTTTGCTGTTGATCACAATTTATGTACACTCCAGTTTTCCTCCATGTCCCAGAATACTCATCTGTTTATTTCTCAGTAGCTAGTCGTGCATCCCAAGGCACTGGCTGTTTTGATGGTATGAAAAGTATTGAAGGCCTGAAAGGCTTCTACTTTCTCACTGCTCTACTTCAGAGCACTGTGGGCTGTATAACATGTCTGTGGATTGATCCAGCTGTGAATTTCTGGCAATGGATTGCAAAGATTATCCCCAGCTTCTTATAGCCTGCGGTTTTACCATCCGCCACAGGACTGTTCCATGGCTCTATCTGCAATAGAATTCTGCCTTCCAAGGGTTTCTTCTCAGATGATAAAAACAAAATGTGAATTTGTGAATAGCCCCAATGTCTGACAAGGACTTTCTGCAAAGGCTTTGTTATTAAGAGAAAGTTTTTGAGGCAGGTCCAAGCCCCTCCTCCTGCACCAAGGCTGTGCAAGGTGTCCCACCATAGGCAGTGGTCTCCAAAAAGCCTACTCATGCACCAGATGTAAAATGAATAGAAAATTTCTTAATAATAAAAAAAGAAAAATATAAAAAAGAGAAAGTTTTTGTCAATAGACTTTTTTTTTTAAATTCCTTTCTACATTTTTAGGAATATTTTGTGGCTCATTACAACTGAAAATGCTGTCTGTATTTCTATGTGGAATCTCTTAAGAAGAGCAAAGATAAGGGCTTTAAAGCCCAGCTGACAAAGCAAAAACTTCCTTTTGATTTTAAGGTGTTATGCAGGGTATTAGCACAATCAATATTATGTAAATATATTCTTTGCTCCATCATTCCTTCCCCCTTCACCCAAGAACTTAACAGGCATTTAGAAGGATAAAACATTGGATCAAGTATTGGCCAGTGACTTAGTCTGAGGTGCAGATGCAATTAACATCAAAATTTAAAGTAATCCAGGACAAGTCCCATGTAACACCTATGATAAGATGGGTTCACCCCTTTCAAGAGTCCACATAAACCGGAAAACATCTATTTTTTTTTATTTAGAGTATATATAGAGATGCACTGCAATCTTGTATGTATTCTATCAATGGGACAAACTCAAAGAACCAACACAATAAAAAATTCAATTTAATTGTGAATAGCTCAAAAAAAGAATCCAGTGAATTAAAGTCCAGATGACAGCTTCTGAGGAAAACCAGACTCATTCTGCACTCATCATTACTGAAGAGGTAAGAAGGAGAACTCTCTGCCTTTGTTGACATAAGACACTAATAGATGGCTTTTCTAAAAGACTGTATGTATTCTGCCATGTCTGTCAGTCAGGCCCAAGATCAAGTTCACTCTGCATGTACCCACAACTCCTTCCAGTTTTCCATGTCAGAATACAGATCTGGGGGCAGGCGGCTGAGGTAGAATCCTGAGAGATTATGGTACATGCTTACCAAATGGGATGAAGTTGGAGATGAGTTAGTAGAGCTCTACAAAGTACTCTGGACCATGATAGAGGTTTACAGTGGCTATACAGGTAATAGAAGAGTAACAGAGAAATACTTTCACTCAGAAAGACATGGCTTGTGAGGCTGAGTCCTGCACAGGTCAATATAGAAGAAGATTACAATCTGCTGAATCATTCAAGAGGATGAAGCAATGCCCACATTCAGATAGAGAACAGCTGGGGAGGAACTCCCTGAGGCATAGATACGTGGAATTTATCAAAATCTGAGGAGCACAAAAGCACTGAAAAATCCCAGAGACACTTTCAGTGTCATGATTATAAGAACAAAGTAGGAACCTTGAGGCTTGAGGAACATCCATAGTTAAAGACAGGGCATAACATGAATAGTTATTCATGTATTCATGTATATTTTTATTTATTTATTTATTTATTTATTATTTATTTATTTATTTATTTATTTATTTATTTATTTTTGCTAAGATATGCTCCCACCATCCCATGTTTCTAATAGATTTCTTTAAAATCACAAATGGATGTTGGGTTTTATCCAAGGCCTTTTCAATTTAAATTATCGTGTGATTTCTGTTCTTGAGTTCACTCATGTGGTGAACTACAAGTACAGATTTGTGCTCATTGAACTATTCTTGCATTCTAGAATGAAGGTAACTTGATTATGGTGAATGATTCCTTGAATGTGTTCTTGAATAGTTTGCAATTATGTTATTGAGAAATTTTGTATCTTTTCTTTGTTCTTTTTTGTTGTTGTTCAGTCTTTATGATGTTGGTATTAGGATACTACAGGCTTCATGGAAAGAGTGTGGAAGTGTTCCTTCCTTTTATGCTTTACAACATAATTTGAGTAGTTTTGGTGTCATTTCAATGAAAGTCAGGTAGAATTTTTGCTGAAGTCATGTGGCCCTGGGCTTTATTTCAGTTGCGAGATTTTTTTAATTACTGCTTCTGTCTCATGGGCTGTTATAGATCTGTTTAAATTATTTATGTCATCATGGCTTAACTTTGATAGATCATACACATCTAGAAGTTCATCCATTTCTTTATGTTTTTCCAAGTTAGTGGAATATAAATTTTAAAATATACCCTTATAATTCTTGGGATTTTCTTCAGTGTTCAGTACAATGTCTTTTTCTCTCTAATTCTAATTAGAGTCTTATCTCTTTTCTGTTTGGTTAATTTGGCTGTTTGGCAATTTTGGTTTAATTTTTTTAAGGAGCTGTCTCTTCATTTCATTGATTCTTTTTTTTTCCATTTCTGTTGTATTAATTTCTGTCCTGATCTTCATTGCTTACTCTTATCTACTGCTTTTCTGGCTTGTTTGTTCTTGATTTTCCTACTATTTTCTTTTTTCTTTTGTAAAGAGGTTATTCACCACTGTATTTTGGAAGTTGTTTTGAAAGATGTCTGTAGCTGAAGTTTTTCTGGTCCTGCCCGACTCTTGTGGCCCTGAGGTCACAATATAAACACACAGAGGCTTATATTAATTAAAACCGCTTGACCATTAGCTCAGGCTAACTATTGACTAGCTTTTACACTTAACTTAGCCCATAACTCTTTTTTATGTTTAGCCACGTGGCTTGGTACCTTTTCTCAGTTCTGCCTTCACATCTTGCTTCCTTTGTGTCTGGCTGGCGACTCCTGACTCAGCCCTCCTGTTCCCAGAATTCTCCTCTCTGCTTGTCCTGCCTATACTTTCTGCCCGGCTACTGGCCAATCAGCACTTTATTCATTAACCTATCAGAGCAACACATTCACAGCATACAGAGTGATATCCACAGCAGATGTCTTTTTATATACATTGTGTGCCTTTGGAATTAACCTTATTAATTACAAATTAACTTCTATTATCATTCCCACCACCCTGCATGTTATATTGGGTTGAAAGATTTGCTGATTTCTTTGGTATTCATAAGAAGTGACAAAAAAGGCAACAAAAAGGCAATTTCACAAGAAGAAAGTTTTGCAATGTAGAATGCTCTTGACAGGCAATCAATGAAGTGCGCATATAGGCTAGAGCATCAGTAGATAATTGCTGGCTTAGGAGAAGGGATGGCTAAAAAGCAGATGGCATGGATTTTTTTTTATTTAACTTGAAGTTTGTGTTTTATAATTTTAAAACCATTTTTTTTAATTTACATGTGAACTGAAATATCCTTGACACTACTCAGAAGGTAAAATTATATTTTTACAGCAAGCCGGCATTCTTTGCTGGACACAATATTAAAATATGTGCTTGTCAGATCCATAAAGGGCCTGAGGGGGTTGAGTTCCCACCAGTGACTGCTCGTCTGATGGCACAGAAAGCAAAGATGGGGAAGGATAGGGAGTGTCCACAAGGGGAGGGGATGCTGACAGCAAGTCCCAAAGACAAAGAAACAATGGACAGAGCTGGTTGTAGATTTAAGGAAAATGAAGGTGTCCATGAAGCTAACACCAAGATAGGCTTCAGTATGCCATATATTTATGATCTCAGCAAAGGGAGCTAGAGCAAGACCATTGTGAATTGAGGAATATACCTGGAGAAATTGTAAGACAACATCTCAAAATAAAAGTGTGTGTGTGTGTGTGTGTGTGTGTGTGAGAGAGAGAGAGAGAGAGAGAGAGAGAGAGAGAGAGAGAGACAGTCAGAGACAGAGAGACAGAGACAGAGACAGAGAGACAGACAGAGAGACAGGGAGAAAGAGAGAAAGAGAGAGAGAGAGAGAGAGAGAGAGAGTGAGCTGCAGAGCACCTAAAAAATAAGGAAATCAATAACACTGAAGTAAACAAGTAAGTACATGGAGAATAAGTGGCCAAAAGGGATTTATAAAGACAGAGGAAACTTGAGGTATTGATTGGAATTGGAAATGGACAGTAAACTTCTGTTAGTACTCACTCCTGAACTGGATTGGATTTATTGACACAGATTTATTTTTCTTTCACCTTTCTGCTGATAGGGCCTCAAGATGTCGTGTCCCAGTACCAAAGAGCACATTAGAAATTAAACAATGTCTTCATTTCTAAGTACCATCTTGCACTAAAAGAAAGTGGTGTTCAATAGAAAACTGCTTCATGCTAGTGTTGATTCAGGGAATACACAGATGAAGTTGACTATTTCACTGATAACTGGGCATGGGGGGCACATGCCAGTAATCCCACTGGTTGGAAGGTAGAGTCAGGAAGGGAAGGAGTTCAGTGTATGCATTAGCTAAGTGAATTCAGAAGGCCAACTTTGGGTATGTAACGACACTGTCCCAAAACACTGAGAGGGAGAGAGGAAGGTGTGTGTTGGGGGTGATAGCCATTTTCATTACACTAGCCAAATCTGGGAAATGTAGATCATCTATAATATGGTCCAGATCTCAAATGTCCCCCAAAGGCTTATGTGTTGAAGGCTGCAGTCCCAGCTTTTGGTGATATTAGGCGGTGGTAGACATTTTGGAGAAGTAGGGTAAGTTGAATGTAATAGGTTACTGTGGTATAGAAATCTGGCAAACAACAACCCACCCAAATGATCTAGGTTAATAAAAGCAGCTAAATGTTGGGCCAGAGGCAAATTTGCTTCTTCATGTGATGAATTGGAATTAGTACATCATCCCCGCCTCCTCTCTTTTCTCTCCCTCCCTCCATGCTTGCATTGCTCCTACTCAGATGCTATTAGTTGAGTCACTTTGTCCCACCATATCCTTTCTATGATGACATTCTATGTGACCTCAAGAAAAAAGGAACTAAGCCTGAGTGTGGACTTCAACTGCAGAAAGTGCAAGCAAAGATAAAATTTTTTCTTCCTCAGGTGGCTATCTCAGGTGTTTGGTCATTGTGACAAGAGGCTACTAATATAAAAATGTTTCCTTAACTGTGTGAATTGTGGCTGAACCCTTCATGAGCTTCAGAAGAGGAACCTGTTTCTGTGAAGAGATGCAGAATACCAACCTATTGTAGTTAAGGCTTGGTGGACATTTCTAGTGGCAATTCAGTAGCCCAGAATGCTATAAAGAATGTAGACCATAGACTGAGATCAGGAGGCGCTATGTGATCATTTTGGATGGAAATGAAAATCTTTTGGGGGTTCTGAATAGATCGCAATGTTAAATTCAAGAAAAGAACTTGGGGATTTTTTTCAATGCCTTGAGACCTCATGGCAGGTGATGGAATGATGGGCTAGGTCAAAGAAACTTCAGAGCAATACATCTTGCAGGAAGTTGCATGGGTATTGTTGACCAATTGAAAGCCATGTTTACAGTGAGAATCTTAAGTCAAAAGCAC
This sequence comes from Peromyscus nudipes, assembly GCA_902168325.1. Taxonomy (NCBI): domain Eukaryota; kingdom Metazoa; phylum Chordata; class Mammalia; order Rodentia; family Cricetidae; genus Peromyscus; species Peromyscus nudipes. The sequence goes on from CABHPH010140139.1 coordinate 26,326, forward strand.
CGAAGAAAGGTGGGAAAAACTTATAGCTTGGTCAGAAAAGAAACACGTAAAATTGTGGCCACGGAGGGTATGCTTACTGAAGAAATTGATATTACTGAAAAGCAGTGAAGTATAATGCACTAGATTATGGACTCAGGTTATATTCATATATATTTGTGCACACACATAACAAATATAATCAAAGAAAAAGAGATTATCTTGAGAGGTGGGGGCATAGAGGAGTTCAAGGGAGTGTAGCTTGGAGGGACTGGATGGAAAAAAGAGAGAGGGAGTGATGTAATTCTATGTCAATTAAAACATTTAAAAAGGTGTCTGACAGACATCTCAGCATTTGACTAGAGTCCTGCTACAAAAGGATATAAAAGTTTAGACCCATTTGAAAGATTTTGCTTTGGGAAGGGAGTTCCTGAGTGCTACACTCCCACAGGCACATTTTGAATTTTATTTTATGGGGATTCATTTTACCATTATCAGCAAACATACACTTAGGGGATGCTGTGCTCATGGCCCAAGCAGCCTGGTGACTACTGGTATTGGCAGCAGGCTATTGTTCACATGGTGCTGGTTTTGGAGGCATGCAAAATGCAATAGGTGTGGGAATAACAGAGGCTTCTGAATAAATTCCAAAGGAAGCCACAGGAGATAAGGCAGTGTATGGCAATGTCCAAAACCCTGTGGGAAGCACCTGGGAGGTAAATGCATGAAGCTGTGAGAGTGAAGCAGTATCTGCAATGCAGACCCTAGTAGGGTGGCGATACCAGGGTCATGGAACATCTGTTATGGAAAGCTATAGGCAGCCAGCAGAGCCAAGCCAAGATAATGGCCACACGGGCTCCAGCTGGGAAATCCATGTAACCCAGGACTGCCAAGTCTTCTGGAGATACTCACACCATGTCACCAAGTGCTTTAGATGCTGAACAGAGAGCTACAAGATTAATATTTTCGCTGCTGATTTGAGCTTTGTTTTGTTCTGCTATTTCCATGGTGTTTTTCAATCTTCTTATACAGAATAAGAATGTGATATTGTGTCATTCGATATTGAATATATGTAACTTTGTATGAGATTTACTGGAGCTTATGGTTAATTATTTTCTTTGAGTGTCAAAGGAAACTCTGAACTTGGACTTTTTTGCAATTGTAAAAATGTCAACAGTTTAAGAACTCTTGGGCAACAGACTGAGTTCAGCTTGTACTACAAGATAGGGAAGACCCTCTGTGGACAAGGAGTTGTATATTATGATTTGGACCATACATTTCACCAAAGGTCATATGCTGATGGCTTGTTCTCATTAGTGGTGTCTGAAACTTTGGGAAGTAGGACCTAATTACAGGAAGCAATTCAATATGGGCATAACATTGACTGACACATTCTATTCTTGGTCTTGGCCTCTGTCTGTTTGTGTTTCTGTCTGTCCCTTTTTCTATACCTCTGCTCACTTCGACTCCAATGTTATTCTGCTTTGTCTCAGAACAAAGGTAATGGATTTGATTAACCATGGACCTAAACCTTTGAAACCACAAATAAAAATAACTCTTCTCCATTTTAAATCTTTTCCCATGTAATCTCAGTTATTCTGTTACAGGGACTAACAAAGGACTAACTATGTTAATGAAAATGTACAGAAGTTGCTAGTGAATTCCACACCTGCAAGATGAGTTTAAGTATAAATAGGCTATTGGTATAGATATAGCACTTCATTCAACAAAATATTAAAAAAAGGAACTACTGTAACTCCATGGTTCCTATTTTTAATCTGGCAAAAAGAACCCCACCAAATGATCTAGGTTAATAAAGCCAGCTAAAGGATGGACCAATGTAATTTGCCACTTCATGTGATGCATTAAAAATAGCATATCACTTCATGTTGGCCTGGGTCAGGGAACAGGACCTGAGACTGGTTAAGAGGAAAGATCGGATGAACCTTGGTTCTCAAGGAAGTCTGGACTTTCACATCTGCATTATGAAAGACAGAGAAAGAAGAAGAGACTTCTCAACTTGAAAGGGCGGGTACTTCTGTCAATTTAAGGAAAAGCATGAGTCAAGACTGATTTGTGGACCAGATATAGAGATGCAGTTAACTACTGACTTGCATTCTGTGCTCTAGAGAGAATTTGCTGTGGTGGCATTGGTTTCCTTATTGGTAGAATAGTGTCCCTGAGTGTGTGACTGGGCAAAGATTCCTCCATCTTGTTTCAGCTGGAGCCATCTTTGGTTTAACTTGAAACTGACCCCTCCCCTTTCCAACTCCTGCCATGAAAATCCCCATGGGAAATTAACCAACCCTGATCTAGAAACACGGGGTCGAAATGCCCTAGCTAATGCTCTTGGCTTCTGTTAAACTGCTTGGGTGCTTTACTTTCCTTGCAACTGCCAACAAGGATGTAATTTTTTTTGTGTGTCCTTTGCCTTTAAAAGCTTCCTGTAAAATGCATTTGAGATTGCTCTGGGAGAAGTGTTTCTCTCTAAGCTTAATGCAGGCTTTCAATTCAGACTTTGGTTGTGCTGAGTGGTCTCTGGGTCTCACCCTGTAACAGGTGGAAACATCTAGTAGATTAACAGCTAGATTAATCATTTCTGGAAGAAGAAAGAGGAAAACATTAATAAGGAATAATAAGGCATATGTGAAAATTCCTAATATAATTTCAAATATAATATATAAAAATAAGCAAATAAAACAATCACTAAACAATTAGAAATAGATTTCAGGATGTTTTATTTAGGAAGTTTTGTTTTTGAGACAAAGCTTTATTATGAAGCACAGGCTGGCCTGAAATACACGGTCTACTTTCCTGAGTAATCCAAGTGCTGGGGTTATGGACATATACTACCATGTCTGGCTTTATTTATTCCCTTTAACTGCTTTAGGATAAAATACACTTGAGATACAATGAAAATAAATAATATGATGAAAAGTTAATTATATATGATTTATTTAGTGAATATTTTAGGTTGGGAAGCTATAAAACTCAGGTGTGTGTGTGTGTGTGTGTGTGTGTGTGTGTGTGTAAGTATCTTTCCAAGTTTTGGGCCTTGTGGTTAAAACTGTATTTTAGGACATTACTAGGACTACAATGATATTTAGAATTTAGAAGTCATGGTCCAGAGTTTCCTCCCAGACATCTGGAATTGAGAACGACACGTCCCAACGATTTGGTACTGGACTGAAGTCGGGTGCCCACCGTCACTACTTTACTTAGACTTGACTGACTGATTCAATCAGAGTGGAAGAAACAGTTGGTGTCTCACTGTCTCACTGTCAGCAAGAGCAGGTGGATATTAACAGACTGCACCAAACAATTCTGCCTGATGCATAGTACTAAGGAATAGCATGACACCCATTTCTCCCACATATTGATCAAATCTGGGAGAATGTTTGAAACACTGACTTTTATATGGTTGCTAAATTTACACAAAAATGTAAGTAATATAGTTCCAATAGAGACAGAGTTAGTTTAAGGTGAAATTTTAAAGAAAAAAAAATAAGAATAGACAAATTGGAAAATACAAAAGTGAATATGACCCTGTTGACAAAAAGAAAAATTACATGAAAATTATGTTAAAAATACAAATTCAAGCTAAAACAACTTAAAAGTAGCTATTAAACGATGGCATAATCAAGCGCTTAGGTTTCAAGATGACTGTTCGGTTAGTGCTTGCTTAGAATATCAGTGACGACTGAGTTATGTTTTCCACTGAAAATATGTAATGCACACTGTATAGAGTCATTTTAGATCATTTTTATTAAAGTGAGAAAAGCAGCAGTGGTACAGAAATCCTAAAATATCAACAATTTACTTAAAATGGAAAACAAATATAACTCATGTCCTAACGTGAAGTTAAAATAATTGAAAGCTCAGCCCACAGTTAAGCATTGGTGTTATAAGGGGTCGTTCAACACCAAGTACAGATGTCTCTATATGATGATGATACAACTGATTCATAAATATAAAGGTTAGGCACCTAGTCCTTAATATAATGATGATTATTGACTGTTAATAGAGCAGCTACCCCCTTGATACCAATCATATGTTAAAGTACACTCATCTGCTAAGAAATGGGAGTTTGTTCCTAAGGCTCAGGGAGCAGCACAGAAGAAGGAATAGAAAGATGTTTGAGGCCCAGTTCTGGGAAATACTGGGAAAGAGTGTTCTATAGAAATGATGCCATCTTTGCACTAATTAAGCAGCTGTGGTTCCCTGCATTAGGTAAAGTTAGCAGCACTCTGATGTGGATAATAGGGGAAGGCCTCATAAGATCCCACTGTATCTGAGAAGCTTTTGGTGGGTGGTGGCTGCTGAATGCAGAATAGTCAGTTTCTTCAGTAGAGTGGCCCTTGGTAGGTTGCTGATGCTCCAGTAGATGACCCTGTAGTCATGAAAAAATTTAGACAGTACTAATTGTACATTTCAGGTTATTAAAAAAGAAGCTAAAGACATGAAGTTAGAAGGAATGCCTGTCCTCCAGGAGATAATCCTACACCATTCATAAATAGGCAGAATTAATTGTACTCAGTGAGTTACTAAAGAAGAGCTGAAGACATGAAGTTGGGAAAAGGGCGCGTGCATGTGTAGTTCTGGGAAAAGATGGGGAATGAAGTTAGTGGTGGGTATGTTTTAAATATGTTGTATTTATGTAGGAAATTGCCAAAGAATATATAATAAAAACAGCTCCACCCCTTGCTGCCTCCAAGAAAGACCATACCATTAATAATAAAACTTTAAGGCAAGAAAATACATTTCAAGCAAATGGATCGAGGAAATAAGCAGTGTAGTTAAATTAGTATCTGACAAAATAAGCTTCAAACAGAAACTAACAAGAAGAGCTAATGAAGGTCACTCGATACACATTAAAAGGCCAGTACACCAAGATAGTATTAATTCTATACACATGCCTAGCAAACACAGGCATACCTAACTTAATTAAAGGTATACTATTGGATTTAAAAACCACAGGGCAACCTCAACACAGTAATTGTGGCTGATTTCAATACTGCAACCTGACCAAATCCAGGCTATCTGGACAAAAGCTAAAAAGTGAAACATGAAGTTGAATGCTAGCATAAGTCAAATGTACCTAACAGATATCTACAGAATATTTTACCTAAATATTAAAGAATACACATTCTTCTCAGCAACCCATGGAACTTTAAAATGACAATCTATTAGGACACAAAGCAAGTCTCAACACATAAGAAAATTGATCCCAATGGAATAAACCTAGATATTAACACTAATAAAAACTACAGAAAGTAATAAACAAATGAAGACTAAACAGCACACTATTGAGTGATAATTTGGTCATGGGTAAAACAAAGAAGGAAATTAAAAAATTCTAATGATTGAATAAAACTAAAAACCAACATAGCAAAATCTGTAAGACACAATGAAAGCAGTCCTAAAAGGGACATTTATAAAATAAATGGAACCTCCTGAAACTGAGAAGCTTCTGTAAGGAAAAGGACATGGTAAATAGACAAAACAATAGCCTAGAGAATGGAAAAAGATCTTCACCAATGCCATATCTGACAGAGGGCTGATCTCCAAAATATATAAAGAACTCAGGAAACTAGACAACAAAATACCTAACAGTCCAATTAAAAAATGGATACAGAGCTAAATAGAGAATTCTCAGTGGAAGAATCTCAAATGGCCAAAAGACATTTAAGGAATTGCTTAACATCCTTAGTCATCAGAGAAATGCAAATCAAAATGAATCTGAGATACCATCTTACACTTGTCAGAATGGCTAAGATCAAAAACACTGATGACAGTTATGTTGGACCCAGGGGAACACTCCTCCACTGTTGGTGGGAGTGCAAACTTGTACAGCCACCTTGGAAAGTATGGCAATTTCTCAGAAAATTGGGAATCAATCTACCTCAAGACCCTGTGATACCAGTCTTGGGTATACACCCAAGGAATGCTCAATCATACTACAAGGACGTTTGCTCAACTATGTTCATGGCAGCATTATTCATAATAGCCAGAACCTGGAAACAACCTAAATTCCCCTCAACAGAAGAATGGATAAAGAAAATGTAAAAAACAATGACATCATAAAGTTTACAGGTAAATTGACGGAACTAGAAAATATCATCCCGAGTGAGATAACCCAGACTCAGAAAGACAAACATGGTATGTAGTCACTCAAAAGTGGATACTAGATATAAAGCAAAGGATAACCAGACTACAACCCACAGCTCCAGAGAAGCTAGCTAACAAAGAGGACCCTAAGAGGGACACATGGATCACTCTGGGAAGAGGAAATAGATGAGACCTCCTGAGTAAACTGGGGGTGAGGGGGGCGATAGACGGTAGGATGTGGGGGATGAGAACATAAGGGAATGGGATGGTTGAGCTGGAACAGGAATGGAGTGGAAGAGCAATGAAAGAGATATCTTAATAGAGGGAGACATAACGGAATAGGCAGAAACCTGGTATGAGGGAAGTTCCAAGGAATCTGCAAGAATGACCCAAGCTTAGACTACCAGGAATAGTGGAGAGGGTGCCTGAGCTGGCTTACCCTAATAATCAGATTGGTGAACATCCTAATTGTCATCATAGAGCCTTCATCCAATAACTGATGGAAGCAGATGCAGAGATCCACACCCAAGCACCAGGCCAAGCACCAGGAGTCCAGTTGAAGAGAGGGGAGAGCAAGGGGCATCAAGATCATGATGGGGAAACCTACAGAGACAACTGAATCAAGCTAGTGAGAACCCTGCTCTTTAGACCAACAGCTGTGGCACCTCCATGGGACTGGACTAGGTCCTCTGCATAAGTGAGACAGTTGTGTAGCTTCTGCTTAAGGTCTGCTTAAGGGTCCCCTGGCAGTAGATCAGGACATATCCTTGTTGCATGACTTGGCTTTTTGGAGCCCGTTACTTACTGTTGGACACCTTGCACAACCTTGATGCAGGGGGAGGGTCTCAGACCTGCCTCAACTGAATGTACCAGGCTTTGCTGACTCCCCATAGGAGGTCTTACCTTTTTGGAAGGGGGAATGAGGGGTGAGTTGAGAGGGGAAGGGTACGGGGGGAAGCAGGATGGGAGAAGTGAGGGGTATCTGTGGTTCATATGTAAAATGAATAAAAAAATTCTTAATAAAGAAAAAATAAAAATATGAAAAATTTCAAATTAGTAAGTTCATGATGTACCTGAAGGATTTATAAAAACCGTAGAATATTATTCAGCTGTGAAAAAAACAAATTTATAAAATTTTCAAGTACACAAATGGACCTGGAAAATATTATACTGAGTGAGGTAGCCCAGACCTGGAAACACAAACACTGTATGATTTCTTATATGTGGATCCTAGCTTCTAATTTTTGGTTTTCTGTCTTTAACAAGGAGTATGAGCAGATACAAGAACATTAGAAAGGTGTCTTGTGGGGAGCTCACATTAAGGGTGACAGAATAGTAGATAATGGGCAAAATCTAAGTACCTGATGAAATATTGGAGGTGAGGGCAAGAAGAGGTGTGGGAATATGGGGGAAATCAGGGGATTAGAGGAAGGGATCACCCCAAGAAAGGACTTATGAAAATCAATATGGAAGCCTGTTAACTAATGACCCAAATTAAAAATCAGTGGAAGGATAGTAGAATGCATATGGAATGGAAGGAAAATGGGGAAGCAATACTTAGAATAACTGATTAAGTAGAGATAGGAGCATGGCCGTAGGTGAGAAAAAGGCATAAACGTAACCCAAACTAATGATGTACAGTATTGAGTAAGTTAATTTCAAAATACACCTATGAAAAGCAAACAAGAAACCGCTTCACCCCTGAAAACAACAACAACAACAACAACAGCAACCAGAATGTGAATGAAATTACCCTGCATGGATGAGGAATTCTACTCTCAGAAGTTATGGGTCATAAAAAGTCCAGTGCAAGGCATGGGGTAGCTACCTATGAGTTACTGATCAGGGAGATTCCAGAGGTCTGCCAAACAGCACAAGGTTTTGCCGTTGCTTTTGTCATTGTTAACCACCATAACTACATGGTTAGACTTCATATCTGAAGATACCACACAAGCATGTTGCAGAACATAGAGAAATCAGTCTCAGGCAGGATGGGTAACTTCTTCTACACTGGCTATGTTGCATAATTGTGGAAGGCACTATGCAGGCTGCTTGAGGAGAAAATACATCAATGGTCTTACCTAGCACTGGACTCTGCATCATCCTGCTGTCTGCGTCATCCTGCAAGGTAAAAATCTGTGCCTGCTGTTGCAACAGCAGCATGGTTGCTATGGTGCAACTAATAGATTTCTGACTGGATTTCAGAATGGCTCCACAAGAGGGAATTTCACCTAGTACTATATTTTTGGTCAAAAGTTCATGACTGGGGAGGTCATAGGTCATAAGGTACAACCTGCTACCATTATTTTGTTAAATACTCTATGCCAAATTTGCTTCCAAATATTTATACGTATACTCATAGATCTAGTGTGCTCTTAATCTTGGTTAGAGAAGTTTCATTGTACAGTGTGCAGCAGTCAATGGAGAGATGCATTGTACCTCAAAGTGCTGGGACTACATGACTCAGTGCTGAGCTCTAAACAGGATATCTGTATTAACTCCCACCACTGTTGCTAAGGCTCAGGAAATATTGCAGAAGCTGAAAGAATGAAAGTATGGGGGGAGGGTTGTAAACTACTGTTTTCTGGATGTGACATTGGTATCAAAATCAAGAACTCATCACTTCTGTTGTTACTGGCACATGACTTATGCAAGTTCAAGGTTGCCAAAAATTCCAACACAGCCAAGTCTCCAGGCTCTGTCTCTCACTGAGGATCTATTGGGGTGATTGTTTTAGGGTGAAAAATTGTTTTGGTGTGAGAGAAAATTATTCTTTTTTGAAGATGTAACCCTGGTCAGTTCTGCATGCTCCAGTGGATGTTCCCACAGTCAGGCACATATGGACATATGTGGACATATGGACATATGTCCATAATATGGACAGCACTAACTTGACTTAGTGGTTTGTGAAAAAAAAAAGACATGAAGTTGGGAGAGAAGAGTGTGGGAAGAGACATGGGTGAGAAGGAGGGAATGGAATTCTCAAAAATAAATATTTTTGAGAAGATGTGGGATTTTAAATTAGGACTTTCCAGACCACTATCAAAATAGAAACTATGATTGGGCTTCATTAAATTACACACTAAATGATTTAATGTTTGCTACAGAGCATTCTGAAGGATGGCTCTGCTAAAAAAAAAAAACAAAAAACAAAAAACAAAAAACAAAAAAAAACAGAAAACAAAGAAAGAGAGAAAAAAAAGCAATAAGCTGTCATCACAACTGTTTCCTGGGAACTGATTAAAGTGCAAATTCTCACTCTTTACTGCAGCCTTCCACATCAGAGACCCTGAGACCTGCAGGTTTTGAAGGAGTTTAGTTGTCCAGTTGATTATGTGCGTTCAAGTTTGAAAACAACCATTGTAAGGAATCTTATTTATTTTCAACTTCTCCAGGGTGGTAGAAGAACTCACAGAGCTCTGCCACTTCTTATAACAATAATGGTATTGTTTTGTGAATGAATTTGTAGATAATGATGGACAATTATTGATGCTGTCTCTGTACCGGTGAGTCCTACACAGCACTCCTTTTGGTAATTTTGTTGGACAATGTTGGAACAACAAAAATAATTCAATAAATGTGATGCAAAAAGAATGTAAAGGTTATCAACTATGCACCAAGCCTCATGAACATTTTTGGATCAGCATTTTTAAAATGATGAGATGGGGAGCAGGCTTTTATTCCTGGAAGCCAGTCTTTAAGTTATTTTCTACTGTTCTCACTGTACAATGTTACTTTTAACAATTACTGAGTAGCCTATAAAACACAGTAGATTCTCCCCAACAATGCATCCTGGCATGGCCATCTTCCACATCTTTATTACTATTCAAGCCTTGTCTAAAATATCTTCCAGTAAATCAATTATGGAGCATACACATATTTCGCACTCCCCCTAGTGGCAATCTAGTGAACGGCTGCCACAGCAACTAATAATAATTATTCAAACTTCGTTTGTTTTAATAAATGCCCTCTCTTCAACTGAACTTCAGGATCTTGGCCAAGTGCTTGGCTGTGGGTCTCTGCATCTGCTTCCATCAGTCACTGGATGTAGATGCTATGATGAAAATTAGAGTGGACACCAGTCTCAGTTCAGGGAAAGGCTAGTTCAAGCACCCTCTCCACCATTGCTGAGTCTTAGCTGGGGACAGTCTTGTGAGTTCCTGGAGCTTTCCCTAGCTGCAGATGTCTCTCCATCTCCTTAATAATACTTTATGTTAAGATATCTCTTTCATTGCTCTTCCTCTCTGTCTCTCCCCCAACTTGGCTATCTCAAGCCCTCATGTTCCCACCTCCCATCCCCTCCCCTCGATTCCCCACTCCCAGTTTACCCAGTTGAAGAGAGGGGGGAAGGATTATAGGAGCAAGAGGGATCAGAATCATGATAGAAAAAAATCACAGAGATAGGTGACCCAAGCTAATGGGAGCTCATGGACTCAGGACTGAAAGCTGGGGAGCCTGCATGGGACTGCACTGAATGTGCATGAAAGTTGCATGGCTTGATGTGTTTGTGGGTCCCCTGGCAATGGAACCAGGACTTATTCTGGGTACATGAACTGGCTTTTTAGAGCCCATTCCCTATGGTGCTATGCCTCACTCAGCCTTGGTGGTGGTGGTGGGGGGGTAGGTCTGGCTCCAACTTGGTATGACAGCCTGTGTTGACCACCCAATGGAAGCCTTACCCTCTATGAGGAGGGGATGGGGGGTAGGATGGAGCAAGGTGGGGTGGAGTGGGAGAAGGGAAGGGAGGAGGAACAGGGGTTGGTTAGTGTGTAAAAGGAAAGAAAAATTTTTTAAAATAAAAAATAAATGCCCTAAGAACATTACTTCCACTTCTCCTGTTTTAAAAGGCATAGAACCTCATGAAGAGATAAACAAAATTTTAAATGTCTATGTAATTCAATGGTAACTAATCAAATCCTCATTACCATGGTCCAGCATCTGTTTGCCTAGTTCTATTAACTAAGAATAATTCATGGGCCTGCACCAGTTGCCAAGAGGCCACTGACCTTAACTCCACTCACCTGAACTTGACAATTTTTTTCTTTAAATGTGTTGGGTGGAGCGGGCTCGTTCTGTGAAAAATCTTCGATACCTTCTCCCTAACAAACAGTTTACTTTGTGCTAACAAACCTCCCACTTCCAACCAGCCAAGACTCAAATAATCTCCGGTGCTGATGTCTGAATAACCAAGAAGATCCAGTCATGAGACCCAGTCCTGTCTCACTGATACCCCAAAGTGGGTCTCTGACTAGATTTCTCCCTCAGTAGCAGCCGTTTATTCTGTCCATTAAGACAATAGAATCTATAAATTAATGTTTTAATTGTTATATTCCCTTATGGAACTCACATGCTAAAAGTTGTGTTTTTCTTATGCTGGTCATGTTCCTTGGAACAAGAAACTTCTTAGAAATTCAGTTTTGAGTATAGTTCTTTTTTAAATATCTACAGTGAACTCAATGCTAAAAGTTTCTTTCACTTGAATTTTCCTGTTTTCCAAAGCCTTTTTGGTAGAATAACTTTGCCAGCACAGTAGATCACGTGAAGATTCCCCTAGGCATGGGGAATACAATGATTCTTCTATCTCCTCCTTAGAGAAAGCAGCACGTATTATTTTCTCAGGATTTAAGTACTTGTCTTAGGCTAGGATAGCTTCTCAACGTGTTTCCTCTTCTTTTAAAAAATATTTATTTTATTTCATGTGCATTGGTGTTTTGCCTGTGTATATCAGATCCCCTGCAACTAGAGACTGTTGTGAGCTGTCATGTTTCTTTTAATTATTGCTCTTGTTCATTAGAGACATATGATGTTATACTCATGATTAATCTGACCTAGATGTTATTATAGTCATTCATTAAGTATATTCATGTATTACCTATTTGTAGTGGCCTTTATACATCAAGATATTCAATTTGTACCTTATTCTCTCATGTTTTAAGACAAAATGAATATTAAGGATATTTGAAATTATTCTTGTCATACAAACAAGGCTCTACTAATTTTTATAGAACTGTTTTAGTATAGATATTTCAGAATAATGTATGAGGATAATGGGAATTAAAAATATCATCATGTGCTACTGGGAAACATGGGCTCTAATGATATTAAGTAGAGTGCCTATAGTTATTAGAGATTTAGCAGCAACAAGCTGAGCCTGTCTCTAGCAAAGATTCAAGAAAGGCTTTTACAAACAACATTAGTCTCAGTGTGAGAACTGGTGCTATGTGCAAAATGTTAGCCATTTGTGCCTTTTCAGTATCTTCCTGGCAAAGATATATAACTATAGTTCAAAGGATGTTGGGAAGGGAGGTGTTCACTTTTAATTAAAGAGTGTGAGTCTCTGAGAAACATCAGCAGGGTATCTATCTATCTTTCTCAGGAATTTAAATCCTGTCTTATTTGAACTCAGAAAAAGACCTATAATCCCAGTCAAAGACATCAAGAGCAGGTTACCACCCCAGGAAGAGCTGTTGGCCAAGGGTAGATGAAACCATAAACAGATTGAACCAACATTCACAGATGTTCATAGCTATATCAGGAAATTTGCAAATATATGTTTAGTGGACATTGTTAGAGCTAATAGTGCATAAAAACGAGAGAATGAAAACTTTGATTACTGGACTGTCATTAAGAAAAAGCAACATGTGGAAAGTAATCTAGTGAAAATATTCAAATAAAACATTTCCTAGTTAATAACCAGAAAACTTGAATGACTTTGGTTCAATTTAGCATGATTATCTTAAAATATTGCACACACACATATATGTATAAATATATATGTAAAATATATATTGTGTAGGTACATTTCAGAGGAAGAAGTGCTAGCTTTGAAAATAACTATATATAATGGCAAGAACAGATGCAGTATGTTTTATTTCTTCATTAAAATGAAAACACATATGTACACACCTCTAGCTTTTTAGCATTTTTATGTTCATAAAACACAGTAACTAAGCTAATGTCTAACAAAAAGGCATAATGAAGGCTTTCATAAAGTATTACACAGTGGATAAATTATAATTTGCAGTGGCTATGTAAAAACATGTAATTAGGTTTATAAAATAATTCTAAGTGAAAAAATAGAATATGAAATATAACTACCACAACCATTGAGATATAAATTATGTATGTAAATTGACAAAGTACAAATGAGATTAAAGAAAAAGGTAAGTTAGTTGTTTTCAGTAGTGAATAGAAAATGATGTAACCTCAGATATAGTTATCTTTTATGATATTAAGATAATTTAAGTTGGTACACTATTGAGAGTCATAAATTTTGGGTTTCAAAGATACTGGATATGAATGTTTTCCAAGGTGATCAAAGAAGGGTGTGTTACCTTCAGCATAAAACCAGAGTTAAGTTGTAGTCTTTGTGTGAAGTGCGTGTGTGTGTGTGTGTGTGTGTGTGTGTGTGTGTGTGTGTATGTGCCCATGCCTATGGGTGCCTCTGTGTATGACAGATATAAATTCATTTATTTGGAAGGAAAGGTACAAAGAAAGCTTATATGCCATCCTTTCCTTGAAACAATAAGATTTAGAATCAGTTCAGTCCTTTAGTTCAGATGGATTTCAGATATTGCATTATTGAATCTTATAGTGACATTTGTGCTCTAATTAAAGTGAGTATTATATTAGGAGATGCTCTGCACTGTCCCTGGAGAGTCAATTAGTGTGTGCTTTGCCAGGAGTCTGTACAAGTATCAAGAGTGCCATCCAATATAACAGGGACATAGTTCCCTTGAACAGTTTTCATATATCATTTGATATAAATATCACAGTAAATTGCTTCTATAACCATCTATGCTTGGATAAAATTGGTTTATAAAAACACACTTATGAAAAAGTATTATTTTATACTAAACATCTGTAAACTCTCATTCACAGGATTATGACCTTTTTAGAAAAAGTATCTGATCTCAACCTTCTCTTTCATCTATTGTGTTCAAATACGTTGTATAAAATACATTCGGTTTCGAGGAGATATGGGCCTTTGACATTTTTGGAAGGGCAAAATTGCAGGAAATGTAATTTATTTTTCTTTAGTGCTTCCATTTTAGAATGTATTTGAGGCACCACAGAGAGAAATCACAAGTTTGAAAATGACAAAAACATAGCAGAAGAAAGGAGCATGAAGAACTGAAAGAGGAGAATGGTGAAAATATAAAAATTCCTTGCTAAAGAGATCAGGCCAAGAGTCCACGGAACCTAGATACATTTCAGTGTCTGGAGCGGTGAGGAGCATGATAGATGGCAGGACTGATGTCTGAATCAACTTCATGTGGCCAGCACTCCACAGTCTGAACCCAGGGAATGGAATTCTTCTCAGTTCTCATAACTTCCAACCTCTGCCTATCTTAGGGAGGAACGACTTACTCAGGTCAATTAAGCCACTGTGGATCCTTCTCTCCTCTCACAAGACGAACTCAGTGGATCAGCACGTCCTTTCAGGTTGATTTTAGAACGCACCCATAGTTAGATGCTTCTCATTGCCACACACTACCATTTCAACCGGATCTTCCCCGTGACTTCTTAACGGTTCTTCCTGTTTCCACACTTGTTCCCCTGAAGTTTGTTTCTCCAGCAGCAGCTAGAGTGGTCTGATTAATGTACAACAGATCATCACACTAAGTAGTAGGGAACGAGGCTCCTAGTGCGCCACTCTTCACCTTCTTTCTGTTTCATTGTCTTCTGATTGGTTTCTTTGCAGCCCCTAGAACACACCATGCATTTTCACATCACATGCATTTTGGTTCTTCTTGCTCATGTTGTGGTAGTAGACTATGCTTATAGTAGAAAAAGGTTCTGAATCTCCACAGTCCTTCCCATAAGCTATATTAAGTCCTTCAAAATAAAATTCCTCCATTCTCTTGGTTATGTAAAAATATTAGACAACTCCTAGGCTAGAGTATGGTGATATATTGTGTACCCTAATAACATTTGCCTGAAGATCAGAGGACAGAACAAACCACTAGATTAAACATAGAGGCCAGGTAGTAGTGGTACACACCTTTAATCTTAGCTGTCAGGAGGCAGAGATCCATCTGGATTTCTGTGAGTTCAAAGTCACCCTAGACCACATGATATTGATTCAGTCTAGGAGAGAAACAGAGTGAGGCAGTGGTGGCACACACCTTCAATTTCAATACTTGGGAGTCACATGCCTTTAATCCCTGCACTTGAGATCTCACACCTTTAATCCCAGTGTTTGGGAAGCACACAGGCCATCATTAATCCTAGCACTAGGAAGGAAGTGATGGCTGGGCGGAGAAAGATATATAAAGCGCGAGGAGACAGGAACTAAAGCCTTTTCAAGTGGAGGCATCCTTGAGGTAAGACTTGGCAGTGGCTTGTTCCTTTGTCTCTCTGATCTTTCAGCATTTACCCTAATATCTGGCTCTGTTTTTTTTTTTTATTAAAAGACCATCTTAACATCCGTGTAACACTATAGAGTCATTCCTAGACACATTTTTCATTAATTTATCATTTTCATTTAAAACATTTGAAGAACACTGTATCACATTTATTTATTACTTGATTTATGTGTATGTGTGAATGTATGCATGTATGTGCGTGATGTGTACCTGTGTGTGTGTGTGTGTGTGTGTGTGTGTGTGTGTGTGTGTGATGTGTACCTGTGTGTGTGCGCGTGCGCGTGCGCGCGCACACGCGCGACGCTTGTGTGGTGACTCATATGCAACATTGTGCATGTGGATGTCAGAGGACAACTTTCAGGAGCTGGTTCCCTCTTTGGACAGTGTGGGCCCTGGATATGAAACTCAGGTTTTCAGACTTGGCCAAAAATACCCATATCTTCTCAGCCATCTTAGGGGCTCCTTTAATTTACAAAATCCTTTGTTCTTACTCTACAGAGACTGTCTACCCTTCTTTCCCTCCCTTTATCTATTCCTTCCTTCATAACAATGAATAACAAATATCCCCTTTTATTTTCAAAATATTGGAACTATACCTTTCAGACAAATACCTCTGAGGGTGGAAGGGGTTACGAGTTTTCCCAAGATGGCAGATCGTTGGATGGACATTTTGTGACTCTCTAGGCTACTTCCTTCTCTTATTTTCTCATTGTCACTTGCTGTATCCTGATGAGTTTGGCCTTTGGGCTGGATAGAAAATTCTATTACTTTCATTTTTACTCTGACAGGGGAGATAGTGTTGATTAAGGTCAAGCCCTTAAACTGATCCTGCTTCTGTTTCTAATCAAATGCTGTTGTATGTGTTACAGACAGTGTTATGTCATTATGTGCCTCTTGTTTTTCAAACTATTGTAATGATTCCTTATCATTACTAAAATTGTTTCCCTTACAGCTGTGCCATGGATCTTTCCTACGGCAGGTTTTTTTTCTTCCTTTTTAAAATTTTAGTATTTTCCCCATCTTTTCCTTTTATTGAAAACAGATTTTTTTCTCACGTAATATTTTCTGATAATAGTTTCCCCTCCTTCTGCTCTTCCCAGTTTCCTCTCCACCTCCCCTGCCATCTGAGTCAGCTCTCTTTCTGTATCTCATTATAAAACAAACAGACCTCTAATGGATAATAAAGAAATAAGATAATAAAACAAAAAAACCTAACGTTAGAGTTGGATGAGGCAAACAGAAGGAAAACTGCCCAAGGGAAGGCACAAGAATCAGGGACCCACTTGTTTGCACACTCAAGAGTCCCATATCAACACTAAACAGGAAACCATAATATGCACAGGACATGGTGGAGATCCATGCAGGCCCTGTGCATACTGCCTCAGTCTCTGAGTTCACATGAGCTTTGATCACATTTATTTAGAGAGCCTTACTTTCTTGATGTTCTCAGTCCCTCTGGCTCTTTTACTCTTTCCTCCTCCTTTTTCTCAGAGTTTCCTGAGCCCTGAGAGATCAGTGCCTTATTCCTTACTCAGCCATCATCAGGGAAGTGTTCTACTTCAGCAGGTGGGAACTAATACAGAGACCTACATATCCAGACATTATGCAGAGAATGAGAGACCTTGGCACACTCGGTCCTAAAGAGGACATCTCTATCAAATATATGTGATTGGTCATTATGTGAGCATCATACAGTAGTTTCCCCTCATAGTGGAATAGGGTATCTACCATTTATTTTTGTAGTGAAGGTGTGAAACAGGGTCTCACTTTGTAGCTCAGGCTGACCTGGATAAAACTGATGATATGAATCAAGTCCTAAATGAGAACAAAAGACCCCCTTCCTTTCCTCTATAGGACTGTTAGATGTAGTGATTTACCTGAGTTCCTATATGTTTAAGGGACACTGCATAACTCACTCACATAATATGTCATTGATAAATTAGGCTAATTGTCCTGCTGTGTACTGTAGAGAGTTAGAGACTTTCCTTGCCCCTGAAGTTTGGATGGTTGTTTGCCTTTTGCCTCTGGCTAGAGCTCTAATTCGTCCCAAAGGACAGTAATTTTTCTGCTGGTTCTGGGGTTGCAGTGATGGCTGAGTCAACCATGTTCCAAGCTGATATCCAAGTGCGTACTTGACATCTCTATTTGGATTCCAAATAGGAACCTCAAAGTTAACAGGAGGAAAACAGAACTTGTGATTGTTCTCATCTCAAACCTGTCTTACTGTCTCACTGAGTAAATATTGACTCTGTTCACAGTGTGGAAGCTAAAACTCAGGTGTCATTAATAGATGAATTATTCTTGGTACTTTTTTCTGCCTTTGAATCCACTTAAATGTGTAATAACAGAGAGTTAAAAAGCTCAGTCCTGGGCTTTTTATCACTGCTGATCTAAACTGTCCTACTGAGGAGCTTATCTCCTCTTATAGCTTCAAATAAAGTCTATGTGTCATTAGTTTTTCTTTTCTTTCCTCTCTGACATAAAAAACATAAAATTTCAATGATTGTATTTTCAAAAAGTCAACTCCATCCCTGCATTTTGTTTATTCTGTGGTCAGCCAGTTCAAGCCACTAGCCCCTCATGTGGGGTTGTACATATGTACCACTCACAGTACTGCTACACTATAGTACAGGGAAGTGTGCTATCACTACAGTCAGGTTTCTTTGAACATAAAAGGGAAACAGACTAAGTATGGGCAATGGAAAGTACACATGTTGAATGCCACTGGTAGGCTCAGAAAGATTTGCCTGTTTATGGAGTTCATGAAACTAATTTTGCTTCAATTTTATAAATGGGTTTTTGGATACATGATTCTTGTAATGCATTCCTAGGACAATTTATTCATAACAAGTCACAGGCATCCAGGGACTCACCCCTCTGTTTGAAACTTCTGACTCCATATTAAGTGATTTCACATTCACATTTACTTTATTCCTATCTGCATGAGCTAATAAAAAAATGAATTGGTAGCTCCATTATTCTTTCAGTTCTTTACAAATCCTTTTGGTGGCTCCATTAAATTCAGGGTCATGAATCACTAAAATATAGACAATCATCTGTGTTCAATAACACATAGTAGGAACTTTTACTGCAGCTTTCTAATGCAGAAATTAAAAAATATATTTATAAGCCAGCTCTATTTCAGAGTTGAGGAATGGGATAGAGAGGGACAAGTGACAGGAGAAAATAGTAATTTAACTCTGCATTGACAGGGATGGAGAGTTGTGCTGCTGGATGTTCTGAAAAGGATGCCATTTTATCTCATCTTGTCCCACTGGCAGGACGGACTGAGGAACTAGCATTGGATGGTGCTAAGCAGCTCAGTAAAGAATGAGAGTCATAAGGAGTTTTAAAGTCTGATCTACAGGAAGCCTTGAAGCAGCATGTTCAAAATGACCCTGCATTTGTAATTCAGAGGATGAACATGAGCTAGGCAAAACAGACAGATCAGCAGTTCCCTCTCTCCTGACTTCCCCCGAGGGTCTCAAGGAATACGACTTGTACTCTCACACTTTCACAGATGGAATCTGCCTGGAGCCTGATGCCATTGTATATTATATCATGATAAACAGGTGGGGACCATTTTCCAGGGGCTTGCTTTAAAGATAATGCAAAGGCAGGTGTTGCCTGCCACACAGCTCAACATTTCTTAAGAAGTCAAATAAAGACACTCTTGAGGTTAAAATACTTTCATCTAGTTTTTCCCAAGGTTTTAAGTATCTCATGTGATTTTTTTTCTTTTTTAAAGAACCACTAGGAAAAATTTTAATCTATTTGTCCTTGATCTGAATTGTGTAGTAAAACAGACAGGGGACTGAGAAATTGAAGTTTTATATGAGAATCCATCTTCACTTCACATTAAAGGGATCAGATTGGGCCATCCAACTTAGATGAACTCTACTTTTCTGTTCCATCATGAGAGTGAGAGTCATTGTTTTTATACAGAATGTCTGTTAGAATTAAACATCATTGAAAATATGGTATACATTCTAAATCATCTCACAAAAGTCATTCTTCATCCCTGATCCTGTTATCACAGTGAACAGTCTAAAAACACAGGATTTAGTACATGGAGTCTTCTGGGAAGCTCACAGCAATTCAGCCTTGGGATGGAAATTTTCTGAGAATCCCCTAGTGAAAGCCACCATTCAGGGCTTTGGTCCCCTCTATAAAGTACATGTAAGTTAGACAACTCAACCTCATTAGTGATGGGGACTTAATACTTTGGGTAAATATTTGAGACTTTTCAGCAAAGATTCCTAGAAGAGTCACTTTCAATCCAAGATGAAATTGATCCTGTTGTATCTCCATCCAGTAGTCTTAGCAACATCTAAGAAGCTCATGTATGCACCATGTTTTATTTTGAAAATTTAAAGTATTACATTTACTTGACCATTCTACTAAGATTTGACAAGAGAGGTGTTGCTGGAGAGCCTCTCTCCAGCTCCCAAGTCCCGCCAGTCTCCAGCTCCCAAGTCCCGCCAGTCCCTGGTTCTCTGACCGAACCCATTCATAAAATAAACACATGGATGCTTACATTATTTAAACTGCTTGGCCATTAGCTCAGGCCTATCATTGTCTAGCTCTTACTCTTATATTTGGCCCATTTCTATTAATCTCTACTTTGCCACATGGCTCGTGGCTTACCGGTACTTTACATCTTCCTTCTCCTCCCGCGGCTCCAGCCAGCCTCCCCTCTCCTCTTGCTGTTCCTTCTCCTCTCTTCTCTGTTAGTCCCGCCTATACTTCCTGTCTGACTACCGGCCAATCAGTGCTTTATTGATACAGAGCGATATCCACAGCACTTCCCCCTTTTTTTTTTTTCAAAAAGGAAGGTTTTAACTTTAACATAGTAAAATTACATATAACAAAACAATTATCGAGCAAGAATTACAGTTACAATATTAAAGAAGATATCCTATCTATCTTATATTTATGAGTTTAAGGTTTTACATCTAACTTATCTTTTATCATAACTGAGGAAATTATAACTATCTAGTCTTCAACCACATCAAAGACCTCAGAAGGATATAATACTACCTGAGAAATGGAGAAGATGTAACCAACTTTCGGGAGTCTTGCAGGGTAGACAGAGACAGCTGACAGCCTGGACAGTCA
>CABHPH010140141.1:0-42690 GCA_902168325.1 Peromyscus nudipes
GGCCTAAGTACCACAGTCATTCATGACAATTCTCAAAAATAAAGTTAAAAAGCACATACTGATATTTTTAGACAGTGATGTATGTGAAAACTTTAGAAAATGCCTTTCTAGGGCTGACACAGTGGCTCAGGGAGTAAAGGTGCTCTGCTTCCAAGCCTGATGACCAGGTTTGGTCACATGTTCCTGTCCATGTGTTCACACACCTATGCTGCCCCCACATAAACACTTAAGTAATTGAAATTGTAATTTTCAAATGCATTTCAGTTTTAGTATAGTTCTCTGTTAGTATTAGATTCAACTATCTCTAAAATAACATGTGATCTGAAATAAAAATAAAGCTTTGCTCGGCTACAAAGCAGGCCTATAAGCCCAGTGCTCGTGGAAGAAACAGTTTCTGGGACTGCTAGCCTGTCATCTAGTTAAATTAGTGAGTTCAAAGTTAGGGAAACACCCCATATTAGAGAGAATGGAGTTAAATAGGATACATCGATCTCTGCCCTCAACATGTGCAAGCTTGCACACATGTGTCTGTGCATGAACACATAGGACAAATACAAAGATAACTGCAAATTAATGATATTTCACACCCATTCTCTGGCTCTGTTCCACTAAACAGTGCAAAATACAGACCACAGAGGAAAGTTAATAAAACACAGGCGTAACCATGCATCCATGCATCTCCCACATCCCTATTATCACTTTCACCTCTCCAGGGCTTCAAGACATAGATCCATATGACAGAAATGAGGCTAAGTGAGACACAATTTTTAACACAATGGAGTCATGATGCGAAGGGTAATAAGGCAAACTCAAAGTTAAGTCTACTATATTTTTTCTTATGTGTGAAACATAGCAGGTAAAAATACTCATGAATGTAACAGGCAAATTTTTAGCAGTGGGAAAGTGAGGAAGGGCAAAAGCAGGGCATAAGAGCAGAAAATATGGGATGAATAAATATCTTTATACATAGGGCAACATGACATAGTAAAACACATTACTTTGTACTGTTAATGCATTCTACTAAAAATTATCAATGATTATTAAAATGAGATGAAGAAATAGACTTTGAAGATGAAAGTCACTACAGATTGTTCAAAGTAAGATACAATGACCTTACAGACCACTGGACAGCTCTGGCATCAAGGAGCTGTCTGATAGATGATTAGGCACGCTGTGTCTGTACTCTCCAGTCTACATAGCTCAGATTTGGCTCTTCAGTCTTTCATTGCATTAAAAATATTGTTGTAGTTGTGTTCCTTAGCTTTTGATATATAATGTTTTTGTGTTTAAAACCTTCACAAGTGTAATTTCATTCCTGTTACTATAATCCTGGTCAGCAGTCTATGACTGGAAGAGAGGGTGTCATGGACCCTATGTTAGAAGTTGCTATTGTTATATTGCTAAGTGGCCATGCTGTCAAACATCTTTGTAAATATGTATGCTTATACCAATAGACTCAGTTTTGGTCAAGAAGCTTCTTTTTGCAATGCGCAACAGTCAATGGAGAGACACATAACTGATCATAGTCCTGAGATGAAGAGACTGAGTGCTCAACCTTAAATGCGACATGTTTATCAGCACTCACCCCAAAACACAAACAACAATGCTCAGGGGACATTGGAGTGAGGATAGGAAGAACATAAGAGCCACAGAACAGGAGACTGTTGGACTGCTTTGAAATGTGCTTTCAAGTGCTGTCCTCCAGATATGACATGCTATCAGAATCAGAAACTTACAGGAGCTATGGTTATGTGCACAAGGCCTACACATAACCAAGACAACAAAAGTCCTGGAATAGATAGGGTAGATTATGGTAGAAGGTAAAAACCTTGGGCACACAGGTCAGCACTGGAGAAGCCAAGAGAGTTAAAGGCACAGCTTATCTCTTCAGTGGAGTGAGGTGGTTAGCTATGCTTCCAGAGTGCTGGGGAAGATGAAGTTTTCAACCTGATAATCCTTTGCTACCTGTTGGGATAGACTCGGTCCATATCCCCCAGAACATTGTCTTTGTTTATCTCAGACCCCTTTTCCCTAATCCTTTAAGTATTGCTTCTAGTCCCTAAAGATGTCTTTGTACTTTACAACAGCCTATGTGACTTCTATGGTTTTTTAGGGCAAGGCCAGGCCAGACACGCACAGGCATTATATTTCCCTCAGTCATTCTGCCTAGGTCCTCCACCTTGACCATTGTTTCTAAAGTCAACAAAAACCCATCATAGGTTGAAGCTATGTTTATTTTGTAATGAGCTTCAATGTAAACATGTCTTAAGCTATGTTGTACTTACAGGACTGAGTTAATTGTTATCAGAAAACATTTTTTTCAAAGTTGTGCTATGCTTAAATATGGCTAAAAGGGAATGACCTGAGTCAGACTCAAGAAGTCTTGGCCCACAGCAGTTACCTAAATTGGGCTGATTGGTTTTCATTCTTTCTTCACCCTAATCATTTTCCTTGCCTGCTGTAAAGCCTGCAGGGACCCCCCCACAGAGGATCCCCAGTCCCATCGCCCATACCTATGGAGATTAAATTAGTTATTGCTCAATGACAAATGGTTGAAGACAGAATCAAGAAATATTTTTTAAAAATCTGGAATTAAATGAAAATGACAACACAGCCCAACAAAACTTTTGGGACGTATTAAAAGTAGTCATAAGAGGGAAATTTATAGCTCTAACGGTGTCTACTTTAAAAAAATTTCAGGAAGAGGGGCTGAAGAAATGGCTCAGGTGTTCAGAGTATTAGCTGCTCTTTCAGAGGAACCAGGTCCAGCTTCTTGCAGCCACATGGCAGTGCACACTTAGCAGTAGCTTCAGTTTCAAAGCATCTGGCTCTCCCTTCTAACCTTCATGTGCTCTTGTCTGCACCTGCTGGGTATACATGCATTCAAGCACATTCACTCAAACTTATTAAATATTTTCTTTAAGTTATAGAGTACCAATAAACAACTTAAAGATCCATCCCCAAGTTTGGAAAAACAAGGGCAAATGAAGCCCAAACCCAGGAGATGGAGAGAAATTGAAAAAATAGAGTGGAAATATTAAACCGGAAACAAACAACACATATAAGGAGTCACAAGCAACACATAAGGAGTCAATGGAGGCTGTCTCCATGGAAACAAACAACATATAAGGAGTCAATGGAGGCCATCTCCACTGCAGTTGCCAGTGCAGCCTCAAAGTATGTATCTCCTGGTTAGCTGCAGGATCTCCTGCATGTTAGTCCTTTGCTGGCAGAGAAATGAATGTGGAACAAAGTTAGACTTTAAGTGTAAACAGGTCATGACTGTGCCTCATGAAGGTATCACAGGAATGGAATGCATTGGGATCTTTATAATTCTCCTTCCAGAGATAGCACAGGAAGAGTAGAGAGGGTTTCAGGTAAGATGTAGTCAGACCTTCTCCTTCTAAATAGTTTTCAAAATTCCAGGTCTACCTATTAGAAAGTTTCCTTTTCTGAGAATGATCATTTCATTGAGATACTACCAATTAAAATATATGTTAGCAATATAGTTACACTTAAATATCTTTGTTTTTATTGGAACTGAAATAGCTTCAGGAAGGTCAGCTTGCCCTGACCCTGCACTTCCTCCACCTAGGAGCTCCATTTGCCTGTAAACAAAGGGCTTCTCTCTTTGTTTGAGGAAGTGTTTCACAACGCAAAGGGTCCTTCATTCCCTACTGAGAAAGGGTCCTGATATGTAAAAACAGTTTGGTTCCTGTACAGGAGTGGTCTTTTGTGATGTTCTACAAGATCAAAGGTTACATTGTAAAGACCTTCTAGCCTGCAACAGGTGTGATGTGATTGCAGCCTTTTGTCATTAAAAACCCTAGTGTCCTGTCCTTTGTCTTTCCCAGGCAGGAGCCTTCTCTTGGTCAGTTAGAGGACTCACTGTACTCTTAACTGGCTTAATAAAATGTGGTGATCAAGTGGACTATTTTAGACGAAAATAAGATAGTGTATCTTAATAAAATACATGCCCAAAGTAATTGACTAACAAATTAAAGTAGTCTAGACATTATCAAAATTTACTTCAGCAGGAAAGGAAGATTAGTCTCAACACTGATAGACTATGTTTACATGGACCAATACAGTCCTTGATAAAGCAAGTTTATCCTTTCAAGATCTCTGTAAGTAATATTGTTTTAAGAAATTGGGATAATTTTATAATGTTTTGTGTGTCTAGAGAGACAGTTCAGTGATTTAGAGCACATATTACTCTGGCAGAAGATTCATGTTCAATCCTAGCTCCTGTTATGCCTGCATCGCAAGACGCCCAAGCAAGACCCCCACAGAGCTGATATCTGATGCAAGCACACAGAGGTTTTTAATAACAAAACAAGCAAGTCTGGGACTTGGTCCATGTGTCCAACATCCGACTCAGTGTGTAGAGGATGTCTGCCCCGAGCACTCACTTGAAGGGGTTTATATAGGAAAGATTTACATGCAGCTTGGGATGGGACTGGGGGGTAGGAGTGAAGTAGTTCTTTGAAGTTCCTGGCTGAATTATAAGCATGAGGTTACTGATGCCTAACAGGATTCAGGGTATCTACAGAGACATAAACTTTTACTCCCTATGTCCTGCTTTTGTTGAACCCAGGATATATACATTCGGATGCATTGTTCCAGTCCTATTCTCCTCTGAGTTCAACTTCTGGTCAGTTGAGCCCATTACTCCACATATCTTATTTTGCCAAGTCCAGGATACATAGATTTATTGTCCCAGCCTTATAAGTTCAACTTCTGGTCACTTCTAAAACTGCTAGTCAGCAAATACTTTTGGAGGAGAGGAAGGGGAAACATCTCTCAAGATGGCTACTGATTTTTCTCTTTCACACCATGTAGTTTGCCTCACAAATCCCTGTGATTCCACCCATGTCTAGAGTGATCAGACCCAACAACTATGGTATCTCTCTGGCTTGCTTGCTCCTTCTCTTGCTCCCTCTCTCTCTCTGTCTCTGTCTCTTTCTTTCTCTTTCTCTCCCTCTCTCTGTCTCTCACTCTCTCTGCCTCTCTCACTCTCTCTCTCTATAAGTGTTTGCATTCATGGGTGCATGTACACAGGGATAATGTAAAATAAAAATAAATCTAAACATTATTTTTCAGTACTTTCAAAAATACATCTTTTCTTTTTCAGATCTACGTCTTGAACACAGGTCTCTATGCATGCTAGTCACATTCTCTATTAGTGGTACCCACCTCCAAGCCAGTAAGACTTTCTTTTATTTTTATGTGCAAGAATATATATTGGTTCATGATTTTTTAAAATAATTATAATCAACTTTACTACCACATTCCTCAGAGCAGTACAATCACATTTAGAATGCTATTTAATCACATTTATCTATCTACTGTTAAACTGGGCATTACACTGTCAGCTCCGCACAATCTTTTTTTTAATTTTATAATTAATTTAATTTTACATATCAACCATGTATTCCCCTGTCCTCCTTCCTCCTGTATCCCCTCCCCAGCCCTCCCCCCAATCCACCCCCCATTCCCATCTCCTCCAGGGCAAGGACTCCCCTGGGGATTCAGCTCAGCCTGGTAGATTCATTTGGGGCAGGTCCAGTCCCCTCCTCCCTTCACCCAGGCTGAGCAAAGTGTCTCAGCATAGGCCCCAGGCTCCAAAAAGCCAGCTCATGCACTAAGGACAGGTCCCGGTCCCACTGCCTGGGGGCCTCCCAAACAGTTCAAGCTAATCGACTGTCTCACTTATCCAGAGGGCCTGATCTAGATGGGACCTCCTCAGCTATTGGTTCATAGTTCATGTGTTTCCACTAGTTTGGCTATTTGTCCCTGTGCTTTTTCCCATCATGGTCTCAATGATTCTCACTCATACAATCCCTCCTCTCTCTTGCTGATTGGACTCCCAGAGCTCCACCTGGGGCCTGGCTGTGGATCTCTGCATCCGTTTCCATCAGTCATTGGATGAGATTTCTAGCATGACAGTTAAGGTGTTTGGCCATCCTATCACCAGAGTAGGTCAGTACAGCTTTCTCTTGACCCTTGCCAGTAGTCTACAGTGGAGGTATCTTTGTGAATTTCTGGGGACCTCTCTAGCACTCTGCCTCCTACCATTCCCATGGGGTCTTCATTATCATGGTTTCTCTTTCCTTGTTCCCCCTTCTCTGTTCTTGATTCAGCTGGGATCTCCCGCTCCCTTAACCTCTCTTTCCCCAACCCAAACCTTGCCCTTCATTACCCCCACTCATGTCCAGTTTGCTCATGTAGATCTCATCCATTTCTCTGTTGTTGGACAATCCCTGTGTCTTTCTTAGGGTCTTCTTTACTAGGTAACCTCCCTGGAGTTGTGAGTAGCAGTCTAGTCATCCTTTGTTTTACATCTAGCATCCACCTATGAGTAAGTACATACCATTTTTGTCTTTCTGAGTCTGGGTTACCTCAATCAGGATGATTTCTTCTAGATCCATCCATTTGCCTGCAAACCTCATGATGTCATTGCTTTTCTCTGCTGAGTAGTATTCCATTGTGTATATGTACCACATTTTATTTATCCATTCTCCAGTTGAAGGGCATCTAGGTTGTTTCCAGGTTCTGGCTATTACAAACAATGCTGATATGAACATAGCTGAGCATGTGCCCTTGTGGTATGATTGAGCATTCCTTGGGTATATGCCCAAGAGTGATATAGCTGGGTCTTGGGGAAGATTGATTCCCAATTTTCTAAGAAAGCACCATATTGATTTCCAAAGTGGTTGTACAAGCTTGCATTCCCACCAACAGTGGAGGAGTGTTCCCCTTGCTTCACATCCTCTCCAGTATAAACTGTCTTCAGTGTTTTTGATCTTAGCCATTCTGATGGGTGTAAGGTGGTATCTCAGAGTCTTTTGATTTGCATTTCCCTATGATTAGGGATGTCGAGCAATTCCTTAAATGTCTTTCAATGGAAAAAAGAATGCATCTTCAACAAATGGTACTGGCATAATTGGATGTCAACATGTAGAAGACTGCAAATAGATCCATATCTGTCACCATGCACAAAACTTAAGTCCAAGTGGATCAAAGACCTCAACATAAATCCAGTTACTCTGAACCTGATAGAAGAGAAAGTAGGAAGTAGTCTTGAATACATTGGCACTGGAGATCACTTCCTAAATATAACACCAGTAGCACAGACACTGAGAAGTAATTAATCAATGGGACCTTTGAAACTGAGATGCTTTTGTAGAGCAAAGGACATGGTCAACAATACAGAGCAACAGCCTACAGAATGGGAAAAGTTCTTCACCAACCCTACATCTGACAGAGGGCTAATATCCAGAATATATAAAGAACTCAAGAAATTAAACATCAAAATGCACAACAATCCAGTTAAGAAATGGGCTATAGAGCTAAACAGAGAATTCTCAACAGAAGAAGCTCAAATTGCAGTAAGACATTCTGTCCTTTTTTCCCTGTCTTTTCTTACAGCATAGGGTGTGATCAATAGGAATAACACAGACTCTCAGGGTATCAGACCACATCACAGTGAAATGTACACCTGAGAATTCTCTGTCATTAGATGATGTTACTCATTAAGTTCAATGTGGGCCATGTCTGGAGCTTGGCTTTTGGAAAAACACCCCAAAGGCTATGAATGTCTAATAAATTTTCACTGACAATTAAAACTGAAATTCATGTTATATTCAGTTATAACTTCCAAAGCAAGGTGTGTCTCATTTTCCCCAAGTTAGTTGAGAAAAATGAATGAAGCAAAAGGCAGGTGTTATTTCAGGTCTGATGATGAATTCTAGAGAATTCTGAAACAGAAAAGTTACAGTGAGAATGAGAAAAACATAATACAAAGATCTAATACTGAGATGAATCATATTATCTAATTATATGGTAAAGGTTTTTCACTAAAAAATCACAGAATCCTATCAAAGAAGAAAAATATGGGTACTTTGATTAAGAGGGAAAATAACTAGAATTCAGAATGCATAAAAGTCATTAAAATGATGAAAATTAAACAGATAGAATTTTAGTTAAAATCAATAGCAATTTCGATGATGAACTAAGGAACCTATGACAGAAGAATAGAAATCATGTGGAATATATTTAATGCAAACCATGAAGGAACTATCAATAGTCCAGCAGGGGGCACTGTGTGCTTCTGAGAATCTGACAAGACTTGAGACTGACTTAATCACATGTAATCTCCTGGGCAAAGCTGCCTGGACTAGAGGTTACAGCAGGTGTTTCCTCAAGTTCCCCCAGCCCCTTTGGGAGGAGAGTTGTCCCTGGACTGCAGAGATGGAAGGAGGTGGTGATGGTGATAGTAAAAGTCTCACAATGCATGGACTCATCATTTCCTTGATACCCTGAGAACCCCAGAGTCCAGCAGATCTGTGGGTCCTGGGAATCTCTGGAAATCTACAGCATGACCTGGATGCCTACCTCATTCCCCAGCTTTCTCCATGTCTGTCAGGTGTCACTGAGACCAAAGAGGCCTGTCTTTGGAATGATCCCTCTCATCTCTTGACTCTTTCCTAACAGCTATTTCTTTTCAGGCTCTCCTCCCCAAGCTGATGTGATGCTGGGGAATGACACTCTCCAGCAGTTACTGATCCTCTCTTCCCACACTGGTTCCAGAAGCTGCCTGGCCAAGCTTCTAGGCTCTGATTCACCCAACAATAACAGGCACTCCCAGTCTCCTGTCACTTTTCACCTTAAACATAACCTTGTCCTGGGCTCTAGGGTTACAAGTCTGAGGACAGTGCTGAAGGCTGCTGCATGAACACTACAGTGGTGCTCAGCACAGTGAGACACACATGGAGAACTAAGACACAAACATGCATTTGTCTGAACCTGGGTGTAGACCTGTCCTGTGGAGTGGGTCCCATGACCTGTCACTGTTGTCATCCTGATGTCTACTCTCCACAGACAAGAAGGTGAAGGGAAGCATCTGCCTTCATTTGTGTCCTAGTTAGACTCATAAAAGTGGAGATGTTTGTCAACTGTTGTGATAGAGATTTTTAAAAGTACAGAATTCAAATATTTTATTTCTCCCTCAGATATATTTGTTTGTAAGACTAGAGTCATCAGGTCTCCAGAGAGAAGTATTCTCAGTGATGTTGTCTATAAAACTTAAATCTAAGTGAAGTAACTGTCCATCCATATTTTTTAACTCTTGGTATATTACATTTCATTTGACGGCAATGCAAATTCAATGTATAATTTTAACAGCTATGAAATCGTTTATTTATATTTTTTGGAAATAATTTCTACTCTAACATTAGGTTAACATATTTTCTCCTAAAAAGATATACTGACGAGATAAATCCAAGTACCAGTGAATGAGATCTTTTATAAAGCTGTAAGTACCGTTTTAGATGTCTAGTCAAAGGGTTTCAGGCTAAAGTACAGTGATTCTTCTCTGAGTTCAATAGATGATTCTGAGAATACAGGGATGCAGTGATGGATTGCCATGTGAATCTGATGTAAGTATTGCCTTTGTGGCTGCTGAACAAATGATCACCAAATATTTGCCCAAACAATAGAACAAGAGGGAAGGAAGAGGTGCTATAGGGTGCTTTGCTTAGTATGTTCAATTTGCAAGTCTGTCCTTCAAAAATCAGTATGAGACAGCACAAGTCACTTGTGTTAGCCCATGATGGTTGTTGTATGTTGTTCCTGTAATCCCCAAGAAGTAACAACCCAAATAACCATTTGTAAAGTGTTTTCTGAATTTGCATTCATTTCTTTGATCTTGACTCATATTTTACTCTCAAGGATGTTGACATGATGACTCATGTTTCTAGCTTTACAACTGCAACTAAAGTCTGAATTTAAACAATTTTCAGTCTTAAGTCACAAATATCTCTCTCTTCTTTTAATATTTTAATACTGTAAGCAATGGCACAGAAGTGCAGCTTCTAAGAGATGCCTTTTCTTTAATGGTGTCCACCTGTGAATGTATGTTCGTGTAAATATTACCTTGGTATTAGAAATTCAGTTTTGGATACTTAGTGAACCATATGACACCGAGGGACATGCCTGTCATTTCTAGTGGGAAATCTTAAAAAAGTTAATCCTGGCATCTAATGCACAAAATGGGATTCACGAAGTTCTCCTCCTGCAAATGTTGGTAGGAAACAGAGGGGAATCAGGAAAAGTTTTCAACCCAAATATCAACAGTTTGTAGCCTGTGTTAGTTCAATCCTTGTTAGAACTCAAGGTGCACATGGAACTTGCATCTGTGGATCAGAAGTGGGGCCTGATATTTCCTTCCCAAGAAATTCACATCAGTATTTGAATATCAACACTAATAAGAAGGGCATAAAATAAGGTAAAACCACAGGCAGACAGAATACAGCAACAATACATGAAAGAATCAAAATATTTTTAAAATATTTCTATATTTGCATATTTATTTAATTGTTTAGTATATGTGAGTGTGTGTGTATGTGTGTGCATGTGTGTGTTCATGAGTGAGTACGTACGTGTGTGTGTGTGTGTGTGTGTGTGTGTGTGTGTGTGTGTGAAAGAGAGAGGAGGGAGGGAGCTATTGGAGGACAACTTGCATAAGTCAGCCATTTCCTTCCACCATGCTTGTTCCAAGAATTGACTCACATTGTCAGGCTTGGCAGCAAGTGCAGTTACATGCTTAGTCATCACACCAGTTAAAAGGTCTTGAAAAGGTACTCTGTACAGTTCAATGCATGGCTTCTACTTGGGCAAAAGAAGCCTTGCTTCCTTGCCTTTCTTTCTTTCTCTTTTTCTTCTTTCCTTCCTACTTTTCTTTCTCCTCCTTCCTTCCTTCCTTCTTTCCTTCCTTCCTTCCTTCCTTCCTTCCTTCCTTCCTTCCTTCCTTCCTTCCTTCCTTCTTTCCTTCCTTCCTTCCTTCCTTTCTTCTTTTCTCCCTTCCTCCCTCCCT
Organism: Peromyscus nudipes; assembly: GCA_902168325.1. Classification (NCBI taxonomy): domain Eukaryota; kingdom Metazoa; phylum Chordata; class Mammalia; order Rodentia; family Cricetidae; genus Peromyscus; species Peromyscus nudipes. The sequence goes on from CABHPH010140141.1 coordinate 10,877, forward strand.
CCCTCCCTTCCTTCTTTCCTCCCTTCCTTCCTTCCTTCCTCTCTCTTATTCTTTCATTGTTTGTGTCAATTAACATTACTCTAAAGTGTTTTACTACTTTACTTAAAAGTTTTTATATAATATATTTTGATTATATTCTTTCTCTTCTCCCAACTCCCCTCAGATCTTCCCAACTTCATACATACTCACCCAGTTTCATGTTCTTTCTCTTTCTCAAACAAAACAAAACAGAAAAATAACAAAAAAATATTGAAACAGACAAACTAAAAAGAAGAAAATCAATCAGACAAAAAAATAAAAACAACAAAAAGTGTGCTTGTGTGTGCGTGTGCACACACACATCCTAGACACCACACACACACACACACACACACACACACACACACACACACACACACACACACACACCATGGAGTCTGTTTTCTGTTGGCCAACTACTTCTGGACATAAGGCCTGCCTTAGAGTGTAGTTGATATAGTTAGTGACACCCATGGGAGAAAAATGACTTTCCCTTTTCCAGAAGTTACCTGTTACCATAACTTCATGGCTAAGTGTAGAATTGTTTTTCCGTTTCTGTTTCTCAGTGCTGGGGTTTTGTCTGGTTTGAACCTGTACATGCCCTGTGCATTCTATCACAGTCTCTGTGATTTCTTACATGAATCTTACCTGTTATGTCTGGAAGATGCTCTTTCATTGGAGTCATCCACCAGCTCTCGCTCTTACAATGTTTCTACATTCTATTCTGCATATTTCCTGATTTGGATGAGAGGGGTTTGACAAAGAAAATCCATGTAGACTGTTTCTTTAACAATATATGAGTTAAAGCATGCCTCAGCAAACACTAACCTGGTGTCCTAGCTTTTGCCCAATTTCACCAAGAATTTCTTCTCCTATCTTGATTTGTTAATTCTTGTCTCACATTTAGGGCTGTACCCCTTTCTGACCATCCATCCCCTAAAGCCTCAGCAGTTAGATAATGTATTTTTTGTTGTTGTTGTTTTTTCCAGGCAGAGTTTCTCTGTGTAGTTTTGGTGCCTGTCCTGGAACTCGCTCTGTAGACCAGGCAGGCCTCAAACTCACAGAGATCCACCTGGATCTGTGTCCTGAGTGCTGGGATTAAAGGCATGCACCACCACCACCCAGCCTTAGATAATGTATTTTCATATCAGATGCATAGAAGACAGGTTTCCATGGAAACCATCACACACAGTCATTCTTCATGATCCTCTCTAATCCTTAATTAAGGACAACCACAGGCCCACTGCTTTATTTCACAATAAAGTTTGTGAAATTTTTTAGTGTCTATTATGTTTTGACTTGTGATTTTCTAAAAAAAAATATATTTCTGATGTATTAAATGAGTCTGACACTATAATATTTATCCTCATAGTCACCAATATTCACCAGTAAGTCTCTATGGGTCAATCTGCTAAGGAACCTTGGAGGGGTGTGGCTTCTTGTGCAATCTGAGAAGGAGCTCATGGAGGATATTATCAGTGTCCTCAGTCTGTATGGGAGAAACCCCTGGATAAAGAGTTCCTCATAAATTCAAGTTTACATACTGTGCCAAGAGGAGGCAAGTCCTTCTGTCCTTGATGAGAAAGTGTTTAGTGGACACAGCCTCAGGGGAAGTCTCATTGTCACAAACATGACAGACCTGAACCTGCTCAGTAGGATCTATAGGTGACACTGAAGAGTCTGGGGACTTTCAGCTGACAACACAAACATTTTTGGGTCTGCTCAGGACTCAACAGGCCCAGCAGTGGGGACACTGTGGTCCCTTGGGCAGCCTCAGGCAGGAAGTGACACCCAGACTTTTGATGGCAGACACACTTGAGAAGTGATTTGGTTGACCAAGAAAAATTTGCATGAAGGTCCCTGTCAGTTCTCTGAGAATTGTTAAAGGATTAGAGAGATCTGCACCAGGTCTGTCTCAGCAGAGCTCAGTGGTGTCTGCACCATGGCCTGGACTCTTCTCCTCTTCTTCCTCCTTCATTGTACAGGTCAGGAGTCATCTGCACCCTGATCCCAGTTCAGGGAAACCATCTGAGAGCAGATACATTCTCCTCTCTTCTCTCAGCATGGACATAATATGTTTCTCTATTTTCAGGGTCTTTCTCCCAACCTGTGCTGACTCAGTCACCCTCAGCCTCTGCCTCCCTGGGAGCCTCAGTCAAACTCACCTGCACCTTGAGTAGTCAGTACAGCAGCTACACCATTCATTGGTATCAGCAACATCCAGACAAGGCTCCTAAGTATGTGATGTATCTTAATAGTGATGGAAGCCACGGCAAGGGGGATGGGATCCCTGACCGCTTCTCTGGCTCCAGCTCTGGTGCTCATCGCTACTTGAGCATCTCCAACATGCAGCCTGAAGATGAAGCTGACTACATCTGTGGTGCAGATTATAGCATTAGTGGACAATTTGGGTGAACACAGTGACCCAGACAAATGAGGAAGCAGGACAGGAACTACTTTGCTCTCTACCAAGATTGGACTACGATTTTGAGAAGGAACCTCTGAAGTTCTTAGCTACCACAGTTATTGGATGTTTGCTGCTTATTATTCAAGGGGATAGATCAGAGGTTTAGCAATTCCTCCCAAACTCCTGGGGAACGTGGGGATTGTATAGAGTGCACAGCTCTGTAGTAGTAATGACCATGTAAAAGTTAAAACTGTACAGCTGAGGAGATGAGAATGTTCTCCTTACAAGCTGGAGAAGTGGTTCTATGGTTCTCACAATTACTCACCAAAGTTCATAGGAATATGTTTTTCAATAAGATGGCTTTCTTGTCTTATGCTCTAAATTTTTTTCACTACAGCAAGTTCCCAAGAAGCACAGTGTAAGAACATTTAAGGTGACACTGTTGTTGGAACCCCCTATTGGCAGCAAAAATAAAAATGGAAAATAGTTACAGGTCTGAGCATTGCCCTTGATGTATATGACTTCCATGTCCTTCCTGCAATACCCTCTTCACATAATAAGTCTACTCAGAGACTTTGAAGGAAGGACAAAGTAACCACCATGTCTGCCAAAATTCTTTTTTGAAAAATTTTTATTGATTAAATTTATTCATTTATTTTACCACCCCTTCCTTCTCCCTTCCATCCCCTCACCTACCCCACCTCCAGTGAACCCACACCTTCTCTGCCTTTGTTCAGAAAGGGATAGTCCTCCCATGGGTGTCAATAAAGCATGACATATCAAGTAGAGATAGGACTAAGCTCCTCCTCTCACATTAAGGCTTGGTAAGGTAACATAGTATGAGTAACAGGTTTCCAAAAGCCTGCCAAAGCATCAGGGACAAGCCTTCCTCCCAGTGCTAGGAATCACACAAGTAGACAAAACCATATTATTGTCACACATATATAGAGGGCCTAGGCCAGTCTTGTCAGGCTTCTTAGTGATCAGTCCAATGTCTGTGAGCAACTATGAGCCCAGGTTAGTTGTCTCTACAGGTTCCCTTGTGATAACCCTCATCCCCCTGGCTCCTATACTCCTCTCTCACTCTCTTCAACAGGATTCTCAGAACTAGGGGAAGTGCTGGGCTGTGGAACTCTGTATCTACTTCCATTAGTTTATAGCTGGAGAGTTTCTCTCCAGCTCCTATCAAGCCCCACCAGTCCCGGCGCCCACTTATAAAATAAACACACCGACTCTTACATTATTTAAACTGCTCGGCCATTAGCTCAGGCATACCACTGTCTAGCTATTACTCTTATACTAAGCCCAATTTTGTTAATCTATATGTTGCCACGTGTTCCGTGACTTTACCTGTTGCCTCTACATGATGCTCCCTGGACCGCAGCTGGTATCTCCCCTCCCTGCCTTCCTGTCCTTTTCTTTTTCCAATCTGTTAGTCCCGCCTATACTTCCTGCCTGGCTACTGGCCAATCAGTGTTTTATTTATCAAACAATCATCCACAGCATTAGTTACTGGACAAAGGTTCTCCAATGACAATTAAGATAGTCACCAATCTAATTACAGGAGATGGCCAGGTCAGGTACCCGCTCCACTATCTCCACTTTCAAATTCATGGAAGTTTCCCTTGCACCAGGTTTCTACCCTGACCATAAAATGCCCTCCCCCCTGCTTCAAGACATCTCTTTCACTACTCCCGCTCTTTATCCTACCCCAGCCCTAACCTTAATGTTCCCATCACTATCTGCCCCAGTTTACCCAGGAGATCTCTTCTATTTCCCCTTCCCGGAGAAATCCATACATCCCTGTTTGTAACCTCCTTGTCACCTAGCCTCTGTGGGACTGTGGATTGTAGCATGTTTTTTCCTTTACTTTACAGCTAATATCCACTCATGAGTGAGTACATATTATGTTTGTCTTTCTGGGTCTAGACTACCTCACTCAGGATGATTTTTTTCTAGTTCCACCCATTTGCCTGCAAATTTCTCATGTCATTGTTTTTAACAGATGAGTACTATCCACATTTTCTTTATCTATTCTTTGGTGGAGGGATATCTAATTTGTTTTCAGATTCTGGCAATACAAATAATGCTGCTATGAACATAGTTGAGCAAGTGTACTTGTGGTATGATTGAGCATCCTTTGAGTATATGCCTGAGATTTGTATTGCCAGGTATTGAGGTAGATTGCTTCCCCCCCCCTTTTTTTTGAGAAACCACCATATTGATGATCAGAGTGGCTGTACAAGTTTGCAGTCCCACCAGCAGTAGAGGAGTAATCCCCTTGCTCCACATCCTCTCCAGCATAAGCTGTCATTAGTTTTTTTTTTAAATCTTAGTCATTCTGACAGGTGTAAGATAGAATCTCAGAGTTGTTTTGATTTGCATTTCCTTGATGGCTAAGGATATTGGACAATTCTTTAAGTGTCTCTCGGCTATTTGAGATTATTCTCCTGAGAATTCTCTATTTAGATCTGTACCCCATTTTTAAATTTGATTATTTGGTTTTTTTTATGTCTAGTTTCTTGAGTTCTTTATATATTTTGGAGATCAGCCCTCTGTCAGATGTGGGGTTGATGAAGATCTTTTCCCATTTTGTAGGCTGCTGTTTTGTTTCATTGACAGTGTCCTTTGGTTTAAGAACCTTTTCAGTTTTGTGTGGTCCCATTTATTAATAATATGCTGGTCAATCTACTGGTGTCTGTGCTACTGATGTTCTACTCAGGAAGTTGGCTCCTATGTCAATGAATTCAAAGCAACTTCCCAATTTCTTTTCTATTAGGTTCAGTGTAACTGGATTTATACTGAGGTCTTTGATCCACTGGGCTTTGAGTTTTAGGCAGGGTGATAGATATGAATCTATTTGCATTCTTCAACATGACCACATCTAGTTATGCCAGCTCCATTTGTTGAAGATTCTCTCTTTTTTCCATTGTATAATTTTGGCTTCTTCTTCAAAAATCAGGTGTTCATAGGTGTGTGGATTTATGTCAGGGTCTTTGACTCATTTCCATTGATCCATCTGCTTGTTTTTATGCCAATAGCATGCTTTTTTACTATTATAGCTCTGAAGTACAGCTCAAAATCAGAAATGGTGATACCTCTGAAAGTTCCTTTATTGTTCAGGACTGTTTTAGCTATCCTGGACTTTTGTTGTTGTTGTTTTGTTTTGTTTTGTTTTTCCCATATGAAATTGAGTATTGTTCTTCCAAGGTTTGTAAAAAATTGTGTTGGAATTTTGATGGGAATTGCATTGAATCTGTAGCTTGTTTTTGGTAAGATGGTCACTTTTACTATGTTAATCTTACCAATCCATGAGATGGGAGCTCTTTCCATTTTCTCATATCTTCTCCAATTTCTTTCTTCAAAAACTTCAAGTTCTTGTTATACAGGTCTTAAACTTGCTTAGTTAGAGTTACCCCCAAGATATTTGATGTTATTTCTAGCCACAGTGAAGGGTGTTCTTTCTTCATTCCTTTCTCATACCCTTTATCATTTGTATATTCGAGGGCTAATGTTTTTTTTTAATTTAATCTTATATTGAGCCATGTCATAGAAAGTGTTTATCAGCTGTAGGAGTCTTGTCTTGCTCCTGCTTTTAGTGGAATTGTTTTGAGTTTTCCTTTGTTTAATTTGATGTTGAAATCTGCTTGCTGTATATTGCTTTTATTATATATAGGTATGTTCACTATATCCCTGATCTTTCTAAGACCTTTATCATAAAGACGTGTTGGATTTTGACAAACGTTTTTTCAGCATCTACTGAGATGATCATGTGGCTTTTTTCTTTCAGTTTGTTTATATGATGGATTACACTGATAGATTTTTTTTGTGTGTGTTGAACTATCCCTTTATCTCTGAGACAAGTCTACTTGATCATGTTGGATGATATTTTTGATATGCTCTTAGATTGAGTTTGCCAATGTGTACTGAGAATTTTTTGCATCAAAGTTAATGAGGGAAATAGGTCTATAATTCTCTTTCTTTGTTGAGTCTTTGTGTGGTTTTTGTACCAGGGTGACTTTGGCCTCATAAAAAGAAATTGGCAATATTCCTTCTATTTCTATTGTATGGAATAATTTGAGGAGTATTGATATTAGCTCTTCTTTGAAAGCCTGGTATAATTCTATGCTGAAACTATCTGACCTGGGTTTTGTTTGGTTGAGAGACTTTTAATGGTGGCTTATATTTCCTTAGGGAGTTATAGGTCTATATAAATCATTTAATCTGGTCTTGTTTTAGTTTTTGTATGTGGTCAAACAATTTGTCCACTTCTTTTAGATTTTCCAAATTTGTGGACTACAGGTTTTTGAAGTATGACTGTGGTGATATTTTATTTGCATGTTAATAAATAAAGTTTTCCTGGAGATCAGAGGACTAGCAAGCCATAAAAAAATGTCAGGCAGTGGTAGCACACGTCCTTAATCTGATTACATGGCTGGCAGAGTCTCTCTGTGTTCAAGGACACACTAGGGAACAGCCAAGCATGGTGACACATGCCTTTAATCCCAGTACCAACCATAGAGACCTGGAGGTCTGTATAGACAGGCAGTGACAAGGAAGTGAGGTAGCTGAGCTAAGAGCCAATGAGAGGGCAGAAGAGCAAGGCAATAAAAGCCTGGGTAGACAGGAAGTAGCTCTCTTGGGAAGCTGCGGCAGTGTGGTGTGTTAAGGTTAGCTGGTGGCTCTCACTATTTCCCTGATCACTAAGGCTTTCACCCCTATATTTGACTCTGTGTTTCTTATTTAATAAGACGGTTTAGAAATTTGTCTACATATGACCTAATGATTCTGTGGATTTTCTTAGTGTCTGTTATTATGTTCCCCATTTTGTTTCTGATTTAGTTAATTTGGATATCCTCTCTCTGCCTTTCAGTTAGTTTGGATAAGGGTTGCCTATCTTGTTTATTTTCTCAAAGAACAAATTCTTTGTTTCATTGATTCTTTGTATTGATCACTTTGTTTCCATTTTATTGATTTCAGCCTGTGGTTTGATTATTTTCTGCCATCTACTCCTCTTAGGTGTGTTGGCTTCTTTTTGTTCTAGAGCTTTCAGATGTGCTGTTAAGTCACTAGTATGGGACTTCTCCAACTTATTTATGCAGGCACTCAGGTCTATCAACTTTCCTCTTAGCACTGACTTCATTGTGTCTCATAACTTTGGGTATGTTGTGCTTTCATTTTCATTAAATTCTAGGGAGCCTTTAATTTCTTTCTTTTTTTCTTTCCTTCTTGGCCTGTTGTTAATTCAGTTGAGAATTGTTCAGTATCCATGAGTTTGTAGGCTTTTTGTAGTTTGGGTTGTGGTTGAAGTTCAACTGTATCCCATGGTGATCTGATAAGATACAGGGGATTATTCCCATTTTTTGTATGTGTTGAGATTTGTTATGTGATCAAGTATATGGTCAATTTCCAGAAGGTGCTGAGAAGAAGTTATATTCTTGGGTGAAGGTATATTTTGGGTGAAATGTACTATAGATATCTGCTAGGTCAATTTGAGTCATAACATCTATTATTTCTCTGTTTATTTTCTCTCTGGAAGACCTGCCCTTTGTTGAGAGTGGGGTGTTGAAGTCTCCCACTATTAATGTGTGGGATTTGATGTGTGATTTAAGCACTAGTAATGTTTCTCTTACAAATGTGGATGCCCTTTTAGTTGAGGCATAGATGTTTAGAATTGAGGCTTCAACTTGATGAATTTTTTTTCCTTTGATGAATTTGAAATGCTATGAGATATGTATACATGGAGCCAAGGTGTTTGCTATGATTGGTGTAATAAAAAGGTAGATGGCCAATAGCTAGTCAGGATGTATAGGCATGACTTCAAGGCAGAGAAAGGAAGTAGGATGAGATAATTGAAGCACAGAAGAGTTTCCAAGGAGACATAGAGGGATTCAGACATACAGAATGCAAGAAAAGGTAAAAAGGCACATATTAAAATGTGTGTTAAAAAAGTAGGATAATTGAAGTTATAAGAGCTAGTGGGACAGGTTTTCATAATTAATAAGAAGTCTCCATGCCAATATTTTGGAGCTATGTTGTGGGACAGAAAAAAGACTCAGTATTTTTGACACCCAAATTGAGGCACATTATTTCCATTGAGGACCTGAGAAAGGCTTTAAAAATTCCAAATACAGAAACATGGGCCCAGACACAGCTTCCTGGTCCCATGGTCTCTCAGCCAGGCCATGGCATACAGAGTCGCAGCTCCTGGTCACTGCCTGTGGGATTGAACAAGTCAGCACCGAGGAGCTTTGTGTCAGCATTAAGGCTTGGCTCATGCAGTCAGAGAAGCCTACAGGCATTCAGTACAGTGATCTAGATGGAGAAAATCTTTAAACAAACACAGCAAAAAGTGGGTATAGGCTGTCATAAAAAATAAATAGCATAAAAATAATAAAGTCTTTCAACAGAAGGAGATCAAGGGGATACAAATTGTAAAGAAAGAAGTCAAACTTTCACTATTTGCAGATGATATGATAGTGTACATAAGTGACCCCAAAAACTTATGGCAACTACCAGACAATTCCTACAACTGATAAACATCTGCAGTAATGTGGCAGGATACAAGATTAACTCAAAAAAATCAGTAGCCCTCCTAATACACAAATGATAAACAGGCTAAAAAATAAATCAGAGAAATATCATCCTTTACAATAGCCACAAATAATATAAAATACCTTGGGGTAACTCTAACCAAACAAGTGAAGCACCTGTATGACAAGAACTTTCAGTCCTTGAAGAAAGAAATTGAAGAAGATATCAGAAAATGGAAAGATCTTCCATGCTCATAGATAGGTAGAACCAACATAATAAAAATGACAAACTTACCAAAAGCAATCTGCAGATGTAATCCCCATCAAAATTCCAACACAATTCTTCACAGGCCTGGTAAGAATAATAATAAACTTCATATGGAAAAACAGAAAACCTAGGATATCGAAAACAATCCTTTACAATAAAGTAACTTGTGGAGGCATCACCATCCCTGACTTCAAGCTCTCCTATAGAGCTATAGTAATAAAAACAGCTTGGTATTGGTATAAAAACTGACATGTGGACCAATGGAATCAGTTGAAGATCCTGACATTAATACACACAGCTATGAACATCTGATTTTTGATAAAGAAGCAAAACTTTACAATGGAAAAAAGAAAGCATCTTCAACAATTGGTGCTGGCATAACTGGATGTCAACATGTAGAAGATTGCAAATAGATCATATCTATCACTTGGAGATGGTAGACAGAGCCTCTTGGCCAAGGAGAACCAGCCTTAATAATATTCTTCCCAGGGGCCCAGAAGAGAAACTACAAATGGCAAGAATTGTTTTCTGGGAAAGAATCCACGTACACCATGCTCTTTATCTGTTTACTTTATTCCTCTGTGACAAAATTCTACCTCATTCCCCAGCTTTCTCCATCCTGAGTTTCTAACTTCCAATTTCATTTCAGTTTGGGTTTTTATTAGTAATTCTATTTCTTTGTTAAAGTCTACTTTCATGCCTGGAATTGTTTTAATTATTTTATTCAACTGTGTGTTGTTATAGTCTCCTTTAAACCATTTATTGGGTCTTTGGACATAGTCACAATTGGTAGTTTCAAGTCCTTGTATTGTGCTTCAGCTAAATTGTTCTTTTAGGCCCTAACACAATAGTAATCCTGGCTTCTGTAGGAAGCATATTGTCTTGGTTGTTCATGTTTGTGTTTTTACACTTAGATCTGGCATCTTAAGTAATGATGACTGAAGCGTTGCTTGGTGTAGATATCTGATCCCATTTTTGTTGTTTGGGTGTTCTGCTATTTGGTTGCTGTTGCCCACTCTTAGTACTAAGCAAATGTGGCAGCTGTGGGGTCTGTTAGTCCCAGCAAGTTTGTTGGCTTAGGGTTCCCTGTTAGTGCATTGTTCTTTGGGTCAGGGGAAAGTCACAAAGAAATGGAGAGGGGCTAGAAGAACAGGCTGAAAGAGGCATCTGGATATAACTATGGGTTCCCTTTGTCCAATCCAAAATTTGAGTCTTAATGTGATGCTGGTGGCCTGGCAAAAGGATCTTAATAGGCAGGTTGCAGTAGGACTAAGTGCAAGCCTTAAGAGAATGGAATGGAGGGTGGGAAGTAGGGGAAAGGTATCCTCCCTGAATTCCAGCCTAGTATGGCAGCTGTGGTCCCTGATAGACAAAGGTTCTGTGAGCCAGTGAAGTCACAGAGGATAAGGGATGGGCTGGAAGAAAAGATTCAAAGAGGTTGCCAAGAATACCTAAGAGGACCCTAATGCCAAGCTATTGAACTTAGGCCTCAGCAGACCATCTAATATTCTTGGAAATACTCAGTCAGATCTCTGTGGAGGACCTAGAAGTACCATGCCTTAGATGAGAAACATTGAAATTATTTTAGAAGCCCCTCCTGGCCCCACATGATGACTTCACATTCTCAAACCTCTCACAAGGCTACAGAGCATTTGTATTTGTATCCCAAACAATTTGGAATAAATTTGTATCCCAAACAATGACAGTTCCTTCTTGTTACGAGAATGATCTACAGAGATGAGTGTACAAACTGAACATTTAAATACAAATTTTAATAATGATGACTGGCTTTGGTCATTCATTCATTCATTTACTTTAGGGCTTGTTAAAGAGTCTAAATTACACAGAACTGGAAAATTGATTTTGAATGAAGACTGAACAGAACATTATGAAATCTACTTAGTGATTGTTCTTCATGTAAAATTTAAATTCTCACATTTATTTTATGGCCATACTTATATCCTACCTGTGAAGAAAGCTTATTTTTAATCTGCTACTTGGGCACATAAGTAAAATGAGTCTTAATGATTTATTTCTCTACCCATAGATCAGTACCTTGCTCAGCACTCATAATAATAATCTACCTTTTTATCTATATTGTATCTATGTCCTGTCTTTTCTTTTCAGAGTAGATTCAATAATCTACCCTCTATTCTATCATTTCAATATATCTTTTTTTCAAATAAGAACCTTAAATCTAGTCTTCTTTGTTTAGCCCTTTTCCTAACCATTAACAACAACAACTTGTAACCAACCCTCCTAAACAATGAAAATTATTCCAAACCCAAAACCCACTCAAAGACCAAAAACCACCCGCCCCACTCCACCTCTTTGGGAATGTGGCCATTGTTTTCTTAAAATTGCTTCCTGCTGGTTGTGGGTGAAGGCATCTTTATTCTGAAAAGAAAAATTTTGGGTTAATTGTCAAATTCTAGGAAAGGTAGCTATATCACTTGTTGTTCAGTCTCTGCATAATGCCAAAGTTCAGGGCTTATCTCAAGTCCTTGTTCAAGTAGTCTGTGAAAATTGATCATCTCAGCTAGTCATCTTGAAATTGTTCTGAGCAGTTTGTAGTCCAATGCTGATCTGTGGGTGATGTTTGTCAGCTTAGTGGTATTATTATTGTTTACGTGGGATTGTTGTTGTGGGGCCCCATAATCTTTCTGGAGACTTCAAATTCGATGTTAGGCCTGATTGTGATTCCCTGTAGAAAACTGATAGAGACTCAAACACAAAAACATGTATAGACAGCTAATTGAAGCCTTTTTTCTACAATTAGTTAGTACTCTGTATGACCAATAATATCATAACAAAAATTTTAAATATATATATATCAATCTCATAAATTTTGATATATAATAGACATTTTAATATTATTATTCTTGTGAAAGAAAACTGCAATCAAATAATTCCTAATGGTATATTGCTATTCCCACTGATCAGTGCTTCATTCAAACCTCATCAGAGAAACTTCTACTTGCAGTAGATGGGAATCAGCATGGAGACCTACAGATGTACAACATGCTGAGAGTGAGAGGCTTTGAAGCATTCATCCCTTAATGGGATTCTGTCACCAAACCCTTCCTCTCAAGGCTCAGAAGACAAAGAAAGATTGCAAGAGCCAGAGGTGGTGGATGACGCCAGGCAAATTGTGTCTTCAAGCTATAATACAACTGATGCACCTATGAAGTCACAGATACTGTGACAGCTCACACAAGGCCTGCACAGGTTTGAGGCAGACAGGGTCCTAGCATTGAGGGGCTGGGGTGGAAAAAGAATCCCATCCCTAACAAAGAAGTTAGTAGAAAACAAAAGTCTGTTTGATGGAAATCTGTTTGTGTCAACAGGTATCATAGGATATATCAAGCACACTCCAGGGGCACGCCCCTGGCTAGGATTATTTCTCACACAGAAAATGCACTCCATAGATTTTTGTATGTTTGTTGAGATTTTTGTTTCTCTTTGGCATTTTCATCTTCTTGGTCTTTTGTTCTTCGGTTTTTATGATTTCTTTTTAAATTTTTTTTTGAGAGATAGCAATAGAAAGGTAGGTAGATAGGTAGATATGTAGATAGGAGAAGAACATTAATTTGGGTAGGTAGGGATATGGTAAGGATTGGGAGGAGTTAAGGAAAGGGGAAATATGATGAAAATAAATTGTTTGAAAAAAAATTAAAAGGTATTTTCAGTTCCTTTAACCTGTTTTTCTTTTCTATTACTGTTAGTTTTTTTCCAGAGTCTCCAAAATATACTGGATGTTTTATGTCCAAATATTATATTTTATTTAACAATTTCTTTGGCTGAGCTATTTATTTCTTTTAGCTACTTTTTCAAGATCTGAAAATTTGCCTTCCTTTCCTTTTAATCTATTGGGAGGCCTAACTCTGAGGGTTTTGTTTCACATCCTGAATTTTTAATTTCCAATTTTATTTCAATTTGGATTTTTATTGATAGTTTTATTTCTTTGTTAAAGTCTACTTTCACGTCTCAAGTCGTTTTCATCATTTTATTCAACTGTGTGTTTTCATAGTCTTCATTAGAGCATTGATTCATGTCCTCACAGGGTTCCTGTACACAGTCAAAATTGGAAGTTTGAAGTCCTTCTCTTGTGCTTCACCTAAATTCATTTTTCAGGCTCTGACACAATAGAAATCCTCGATTCTGGAGGAAGCATATTGTCTTGGTTGCTCATATTTGTGCTACTGTGCTTGGATCTGTGCATCCTGAATTATGATTAAAGTGTGTCTGGGTATAGATATTTGGTCTTATCTTTGTTGGGTGGGTATTCTGTTCTTTGTTGCTTTTGCCTACTCTAAGTCCTGGGCAAGTGTGGCAGCTGTAGGGGCCCTGATTCCCAGACAAATGTGTTGGATTCGGGTTCCCTGATAGAGAGTCATTCTTTTTTTATTTTATATAAGAAATTGTCAGCTGGGTGGTGGTGGCGCACGCCTTTAATCCCAGCACTCGGGAGGCAGAGCCAGGCGGATCTCTGTGAGTTCGAGGCCAGCCTGGGCTACCAAGTGAGTTCCAGGAAAGGCGCAAAGTTACACAGAGAAACCCTGTCTCGAAAAACCAAAAAAAAGAAAAAGAAAGAAATTGTCTAGTTGTTTTATATATCAGCCACAGATTCCCCTGTCTTCTCTCCTTCCACCCCCCAACCTTCCCCCACAATCCACCCCAGTCTATTTTTCTAGTTCATTTGTGCCCTTGTTAATTTCTGCTGAGCTCAAGAATAACTCTCCTCCCAGCCTTTTGGTCCAGGGAGGAGAGTTATTCTTGAGCTCAGCAGAAATTAACAAGGACACAAATGAACTGGAAAAATAGACTGAGAGAGGCACCTGGATATAACTAGGGACCTCTGAATCCACACTAATAGGCCGAATCTCATATGGACTGAGGTGGTCCAGGGGGAGGGGCTCACATGGGCAGGCTGTAGTGAGACTAAGAGTAAGTCTGGAGAGAGTGGAATAAAGGATGGGAAAGAGGGTAGCGCTCCCCTCCCCGACTTCCAGCCTAATGTGACATCTGTGTGTCCCTGGTAGATGAAGGTTCTGTGGGCCAGTCATGTCACCGAGGGTTAAAGAAGGGCTAGAAGAAAAGAATGAAAGAGGCTGCCAGGAATAACTAAGGGTACTCAGGTGACAATCTATTGACCTTAAGTCCCAGTAGACCCTTTTACATTCTTTTGAGATAGTCAATCAGTTCTCCCAGGAGAATCTAGAAGGACCAAGCATTAGATGAGGAACCCTGAAGTCATGTAGGAAGCTCCTCCTGGCCACACCTGACTTCATATGCCCAATCCTCCCACAAAGCTACAGAGTATTTGTAACCCAGTTGGTACTGATACTTCCTATTTGTTACAGGAATTTGTAGATGAGTGAGGGAAATGAATATTTAAATACAAGTTATAATAATGATGAATTGTTTTGAGCCATTGATTCATTCATTCTTCTGTTTTCACAGCTTGTTGAAGGATCTAAATTTCACAGAGCTGTCAAGGCAGTCGTTAGTGAAGAGACTCAACACAGCAATCGAAAATCGATTTTTGGTTGGTTCTTCATGCAAGAATTGTATTTTTAGGTTTACTGCAAAATAAATTTATTGTAAATAAATATGTCATAACGATGCCCTGCCTATTGAAGAGTCAATGTATTGAATACCAGAAAATTCAAGATATGAAACATAGAAACCTTATATTTAACAAGATACTGTGAGAGAGGAGTGAGAAAGACAGGGGCCTCTCTCTCCTTCTGAGGGAGCACAGGATATTGGGAATGAGCTTGAAATAAGCAACACCTTGACCACTGTTCTCTGGGTTGGAACCCCTTGGCTTCTGTGGAGTCAAATATAGCTCTACCCACTTCAGAATAGTTAACTAATGTCAGGCCATGTATTGTTGGGTGGATGACAAAGAACAAGGAGGAGCACACACACACAAACTGGGGTGTGTCCAGCATGGTCTGCACACTCACAGTCACCTCTTACTTTTGCTCACTTATAGAAGACCTGCTAAGGCTTTACCACCTGCAGTGTTTTCAAGACTATAATCTGAAATTTACTTTGAGATTATTGCAGTTGATGTTGTTGCTTGGGTGGGACCCTGACAATGATCCCTCTAGTGTCCTGAACCTTCCAACCTGCCATCCCCTTAAAACTCACTTTGTACTGCAGAGGTGATTGTGTGACACATCCTCTGCTGCTCAGGAAAGAAGGTGCAGAAACAAGGCCCAGAGAAGCATCGGGCTCAAGGATAACACTGCTCAACTTTGTTTCCCTCACTGGTGATCCAGGTTCCACATGGGACCACATACAAGGACACCATTATCTGAATGCTGAACTGTTATCCTGGTGATGGCGAGGCCATGATGTGGATGGTGGTGAGTTACAAAGCACTCACCCTGGTCATGCTGTGTCCTAGAAACCTCAGACTTGAATCCAACCTATCTATGTCCATTCTTATAATGAACCACCCTTTCCTCATTTTTGTGAAAAACTCAAATTTTCATCGTTACCTGTTGTAACACAAAGAGGGTTATACTGCTCCTAGGAAAATGGATTTTGGAGCATACATTACATCAAGGAATTAAATAGTCTATTTTTTAGACAAAACTGGTGGAGTCTTGATTGCTCCCTCTGCTCTTAGAACCTCCTGCCTCTTCCCATGGAAATGTGAGGAGAGAGACTCAGTAGTGAGTGTGTCTATGCACTGGGGACAAACACCTCCAGTTCTGAAGGAACAGGCATCTCCAGGTTTATCACATTGATTTTCATGTTAGATTTGAAGTCCTCTAGCAGGAGATAGGAAGGGCATGTGACCAAATAACAACAGCAATAAAAATGGTGATAATGGATGATAAAAATGGTTGTGACATCAGCAAAGCCTGAATATTGGTGACACAAACACCAGATTTCACCTCTAACAACCACACTACTCTTGCTGAATAGGATAGTGTTTTCTTGCTTCTTAAACACATAAATGGCCAGTGTATTAAAGATGCTGTCAACACTTTTTCAGACCTCTCTGTTGCTTGAAAATGACTTTATTTTACCCACTATTCCCATTTTTGAACAGCAAATATTAAACAATTAATATAATGTGATAAACATGGCATGGAATTTAATGCCTTGTATTACAGCATTCAAAATATAATGGAGAATTGACTATTATAGATATCTACAGCTAAGGACTATACTGGCACATGCCTTTAATCCCAGCACTTGGGAGGCAGAGGCAGGTGAATCTCTGAGTTAGAGACCAGACTGGTTTACAGAGAAAATTCCAGGTCAGCCAGGGCACACAGGGAAACCCTGCCTCAAAAACAAAACAAAACAAAACAAAATGAAAGATAAACTGTGATACTCAAAATAAACATTAATACCTGGCATATGATTACAGTTAAATTAATTCAGGAGGTTATCTATCTATACATACTTATGTGTACACATACACAAATAAGTGTACAAATGTTTATGCATGTAACAATAATAAAGTAGTGATCAAGAGTTTGGAAAAGGGGATGTGGGAAGGACTCTCTGGGAGAGAAAGAGAGAGATGCAAATGCAGAGCTCATTTATGATTTTTTAAAATTTTCTTATAACAATATATATTATATTGAACTTCTGTACTATGCCTGAGAATTTCCTGGGTTAGCCTTCCTCACTCAGCCCAGGTTTCTGCCTGTGTCCTGAAGTTACACTGTTATGTGACCCTTATTTGCGATACAAATATACGCATACAAACGTATGTACACATACACGCACATATTAGAGAAAGGTGAATTCCACCACTATGTTGGTTATAGGAACAGATCCTATCTGCTGTCTCACATATCTAGGTTATCAGTTCTCTCTGCTAGCCGCAGGATGTTGGAGTGTGTGAAGGAGACACAGAGTAAGGCTCAACTCCCTGCACTGCACTTTTTCAGGTGAAAAGGACTTAGGGGCCAGTTAAAAAGTGAAGGAAGTTCATGTGCTTAGACTCTTCCACCAGCAGAGGGTGGTAGGGCAGCATCCAGGAGCACCCAAGGGGGAAATAGAGTTGTGCAGGGGAAGTTGAGTAGGTGATGCTAGGCCAGGAATTCCGAAAGTGTCAAGGGACAGTTTTTTAATGCCAGCGATGACATTCTGAGAATCACATAACAGTGTCATTCAGGAAAGAGGCAAAACCCGTGCGTAATGAGGGACTCACTCAGGAAATGCTCAGGCATTGTAGGATAGCAGACATGAGCCTCAGTAGCTCTGTCATGGCTGACATTCATTGGCAAAAGCATTTTGAGTCCAGTGGGAAGTTCACTGTGGCAGAACTGGTTACCAGGAATGGTGTCTTGAACTCAGGATCATGTTTTCTGGCAAGTGATTCACAGTTGTCATGGCTGCAAAGTCATCACCTACTATTTATCTCTCTCCTGGGTACTTCTAGAGAGGCATACTCCTCTAAACTATAGGCAGATTTGCCATTAGACTGAAGCACCTGGGCTCTGGTACAGTCTACAGTAGGGAAGGTGGTAATCTGTGTTTTGTCCCTCCATGAAGAATTCCATGTTCTTTGGAAATACTTGAATGAACCGAACACTAACCTGACTCAGAGCACACGTGCATTGGCTCAGTGTCTGCACTCTTCCTGATGGGAAAGTTCACCAACCACCTTCTGGAGCTCACCTTAGTGCAACCTTGACCCTTTTGACACACACAAGTGCTAAAGTGTGTTTCTTAGAAAGTCTTGTTTCAGGCTATTTTAACAAGATCTTCAAAGTCACTCATGCAAGATTTTTAGTTTAATTCCTGAAGCCAGATGCTAATCTCCTCTAAGAGAATGGGGTCAGACAGGAAAGAGACTCAACATGAGAAATGACCCTGGACTTCTGATGACTCCGCTAAAACAACTGATTGTATAACAAACAAATATCACACAGGTGTACTTGACAACAATTCTAATAGCACAGGGCTACATTGTATTGGCATGATCAGAATGAATCACAAATATAGCTTGATGACCAAGAGAGAAGAAGGAAAACCAAGGTGAGATGACAGGCCATACTACACCTTCTGTTGAGTCACATTTCAGTAGTGGTCACTTAATGATACCAAGTGCACACCATGGACAAGGTAATAGAAGGTGCACAGCCTTGCTAAAACAGCTCAGCAGTTTGGAGACTATCATGGGTAAATTCCTGAGGGGTTACTGTGATCAGAGACCAGAGGCTTAGGATGGTTTTCTGAGCCAAGAGACTCTTGAATGAGTAGGAATCCACCCCTCCAAGTCGGTTTCTGCATCACAGCTTTGAAGTATTTTCTCCACATAAGCCTCCATGAGGAGCCCCAGAGAGGGGTAAATTTGCATAGCCACAGAACATCCACTACCCTCAAAAGGACTGAAAGAGAATAAAAGCCTGATTAGCCTGGTTGTGCTGTGACTTCCAGGATCCACAACTCTGTGGCATCTCCACCATGGCCTGGCTGTTCCTCCTGCTCCCCTTCCTCTCCCTCTGCACAGGTGACCTATGCGGACTCAGTCTGAAGTTTCTGCCTGCACAGGACACTACTCTCCTACCTTGAACCCTGAGTTCTGTTCTGGTAGAGTATTTAGTTGGCTCTGGAAAGAGCATTGTTCGGTATCCTCAGCATCCTTCTCTTTTCTTTTGCAGATTCCGTGGCCTCCTATACACTGACTCAACCTCCCTCAGCATCAGTGGCCCTAGGTCAAAAGGCCACAATCACCTGCTCTGGAGATAATATCTCATACAAGAGTGTTCACTGGTACCAGCAGAAGCCAGGCCAGGCCCCTGTGCTGGTCATATATAATGATAATAACCGTCCCTCTGGCATCCCAGACCAATTCTCTGGCTCCAACTCAGGGAACACGGCCACCTTGACCATCAGCAAAGCCCAGGCTGGAGATGAAGCTGACTATTACTGTCAATGTTGGGATAGCACTGATGATGCTCACAATAACACAGGCAGATGAGGAAGTAAGACACAAACCCCTTCTCTCCTGTGACAGCAGTAACGTGTTTCCTAGTTTAACCTGCAGAGTTCCTTCCCTGCCCTTTGCCACAAACTTTGTTTTCTGATGCAGCATTACAAAGCTTACATGACTAAGATGTCAACTGCTAAGTATCTTTCCTTAGTCTCTATCAGGCAGTATATGTGGTAGTCTTCAGATTCCATCAGATAAAGGATTTTATGCCTCATTTTCTTTATAGGTTTTTAGAATATATCCATTGTGCAAATCAGTGCACTTTGTTATATTAAATGTTTTCTTCAATTTTTGACATCTACTTTGGTTATATTCCCATTCATCATTTCTCTTCTTGTCTAGATCTCCCCTGAAATAATTTATCAGGGTGCTTGTGAATTATAAAGATTCTTCTTACAGCCTAACAAATGTAAAGTAAGAGCTGAGAAGACAGGTCAAAAAGGAAGAATTGCTTCCCTCTCTCCTACCTGCCCCTCTGTCATGACCCTATTCCTCCAGGAGCCCACATATGAGAAACCATGACATGCATCCCTTATGACACAGAGTGTACATGGCTGTGAGGTTTAGCTTAAAGAAAAGTAACACGTTTGTGTCAGGACTTTTAAGAACTTGAACCAGGAAGTCAAGGACAATTGCACCTTCCAACTGAGAATAGAATCGCAGACAGAGGCCTTGGACAACAAAAATACTGCCCAACACACTTCCTCATTGTCCACAGCCCATAGATCTTATTTTCGGTCTTTCTAATGATATATATAATATCTAAGAATTTTTAAAAATGCTGTATTTCATGAGATAAAAGAGCTTCTCCAACATTACTTTTGTTGTAGACCTAAGAATAAACTTGCTAGTAGTCTAATTGGAGTCATCCTTGGGAACTTCCCTAGCACCTAGTTTCTCCCTATCCTCATAAAGTCTCCCTCTATCATGGTATCTCTTTCATTGTTCTCCTACTCCATACCTGTTCCAACTCAACCATCCCATTCCCTTGTGTTCTCAGCTTACACTACTAGCAAGAGTGGAGAGGGTGCCTGAACTGGCTTACCTCAGTAAGTAGATAGTTGAATACCCTAACTGTCATCACAGAGCCTTCATTCAGTAACTGATGGAAGCAGATGCAGAGATCTAAAACTAAACACCAGGCCGAGCTCCAGGAGTCCAGTTGAAGAGAGGGAAGAGAGATTCTATGAACAAGGGGCATCAAGATCATGATGGGGAAACCTACAAGAGACAACCAAACCAAACTAGTGGGAACTCATGAAATTTAGACCAACACCTGTGCAGCCTCCACAAGACTGGACTAGGCCCTCTGCATAAGTGAGACAGTTGTGTAGATTGATCTGCTTAAGGAGTCCCCTGGCAATAGGATCAGGATACATTCCTGGTACATGAAGTGGCTCTTTGGAGCCCACTACTTGCAGTGGGACACCTGTCACAGCCTTGAGGCTGGGAGGGGGGGTTGGACCTGCCTCTACTGAATGTACCATGCTCTGCTGACTCCCATTGGAGGCTTTACTTTCTTGTAGGAGGGAATGGTGAGAGGGGTGTGGGGGAGGCTGGAGGGGAAGAAAGAGGGAAGGGTGAATCTGTAATTGGTACGTAAAATGAATAAAAAATTTCTTAATAAAAAATAATAAACTTGCTTCTCCCCATCAATTCTGTTTCCAGAATGTTGTCTTTGAATAGTAATTCCATGGATTTTGATTTCAAAATATTATCTTTCCCATATACTTTCCTCTGTTCTCATGAGGGCAAGATAACAAGTCATGATCAGGTCTGATTCTGCTCACCCAGCTATGAGATGTCCAGCCTGACCTTTCCTACTAGCATCCATTAGGATGGATACAAAGTGTAGAGAAACACCATATTCAAGAACAAAGTTAGACATTATGGATAGGAGTATACTCAATGAACATAATGTGCTTCTCTGAACATGTCCTTATGTAATACAAGACTACATACAATGAAAAAAAGTAATGGAGGTTTAAAAAGCAGGAAAAATAATAGCATTCTTTATTTTTTAAAAATAGAGAAATTATAAACATTGAAGTGTACATGATTGATATTACAAAAGTGAGAAATACGGTATCTATAGTTATCAACAAAACTACACTGAGTGATTGGCCAAAGATTAGACATTGTAAAATTAAAGATCAATGGCACTGAGACAAAGCAGCAGATACTATTAAAGATAAAGCATGCACATATGTCATGGCTATAGTTCAGTGGTGGAATACCAGACTGCTGGCATATATTTAGGTCCTGTGTTGGATTCACAGCATTCATCCTCCAATAAAAATAAGGAAAAAGTTCAAAATATTTTCAGGACATCATTGAGTTTTCCAACTCTGTGTGGAATTTTACTTCTCTCTCTCTGTCTCTCTCTCTCTGTGTGTCTCTGTGTGTGCCTTTCTCTCTCTCTCTCTCTCTCTCTGTGTGCATTTCTTTGCCTATGTCTGTCTGTCTGTCTGTCTGTCTCTCTCTCTCTCTCTCTCTCTCTCTTTCTCTCTCTCCTCTCTCTCTCTGTTCACTATTGAGAAGACACTGTCAGGAACCAGGAGTGAAATACAGTATTTGAAGAATCAATAATCAAAAACGTTCTGAATTTGTTAAAAATATAAAAATATTAACATGTGCAAATAACACAACAAACTGAACTTAAAGATAAATGACAGTGTCAAATATTAAATTGCACTGATAACAGTAAGTGGTGAAAGGAAACTGGACCCTAAATTATTAGAGCAGAATTCTCAATTGAAATAAAAAAAAAGCACTAAGACAGTAGAACCACATGCTTTTAAAATGTAAAGTGAAAATTGTCCCTTTAGCACACAATTTATGCAGTGAAAATATTTTCCTCCATATGAAGGTATAATAAACACTGTCACAGACATTAAAGTTACCTCTAAAATCCTCTAAAAGAGTATTTGCTTCTTTTAAAAATGAAAATCAAAATATATATCATGAAAGAAATTTAATAAAAACAGTTTATAAGATAAAACAAAATCATTGATGTCATGTCCACAGACATGTTGTGTTATTACCATGGGTTTTTTGATAAGGTGATAAACAATTTTTCTGTAAGTTCTCCACAGTTCATTGACATCAGCAGAGGGTGGTGGACACTTCCCTCTGCTGAGATTTCACTGGAAAGTCTGCTGGCTGGGGACTGGACAATCATTTGTCCTCTGGTCAGTGCCATGGCTCTTGTTCTGCACTCTGTTATCAGGGCAGAAGTGTTGTGTGCATAGACACCATATGCACTGATGTCATTTGATTGCTGTGTAACTTGTGTGACCAGGACTCCAGGGACAAGCTGCCTTTGGCATCACTGCTGGAAAACAGGTCCTTTGCAAAGAACTTTAGTTTGCTGAGTTTCTAGTGACTTCTAGATCACACTTACCTTGAAATTAAAGTCCTGGCCTGACCAGGACTTCCAATCCTTGCTTTAATTTAGAAAGAGACTTGGTACTTGAAATTGCATCTCAGAGACCTGTTATTTGAAGTCTTTCTTTCCTCAAAGACCATACAGTTGACCAACACAGCAAGCCATAGTAGTAAGGGACTTTTCTCAAAAGTGAACACCAGCATATAGAAATGTGCATTCAATTAATGACAAGAAAGCCATTTGACAATATATATGAGTAAAATAAATTATGGTTTATAGAAATTGATTAGTGAAATAAAAAGAAATTATATTGTGATTTATATCACATAAGTTATTTGAGTAAGATGGGAAACACTGAAGAGGTATAGAACATGTGTCTGAAGCTCTTATAGTACATAGAAAGTATATATTATACTTGGAGTTTGATATGGAGGTGTTGGGCTTGTGTTATACACTTTATACCATTTTAAAACAAATCCATGGACATCAAAGTGTCAAAACTGGTAACTGAATTAATCAGCATCCTTCATAAAAAGAGGATGAATGGAAGATAAGCAGACAAAATGATGTCTAAGAAAATACACCTGGATGAAATGGCAAAACAACTGCACTTTTGCAAACTGAGTTCAGTAAAGAGGTAAACATAGTGAAAAGAACTAAAGTTGAGATGAAGATGAAGTTGAAAAATTCAGTATCACATTTATAAACCTCAGAGAAAGCCTTACAAGTATATGGATCAAGTAGAAGGTAGAATATCGGGACTTGAAGATGAAACAGAGGAATTGGAACACTGAAGCAAAGAATATGAAAATTCTAAAACAAACAAATAAAAGGACCATTCAGGAATTATTAAACACCATGAAAAGACTAAATATTTGAATCATTGTATGGGTGAAGTAGAAAAATACTGTGTCAATGCTATAGACATAAATTTCAACAAGATCACACAAAAAAAATCACTACTTACAGAAACACATTCTCATTGATATATAAGGAGCACACGGAACACAAAGAGATAGGACCAGAAAAGTAACTCCTCACAGCATATTATGCCTAAAATACTAAATATATGGAGCAAAGAAAGAGTTTTGAAATATAAAAGACAATGCCAACAAGTAACACAGAAACTCCATCAGATTTCTCAATGGAGAGACTAAAAGCCCAAGACCTAGGAGCAATGTACTTCAAAATCTTAAAGATGATGTGTGCCTATCTAGACCGCTGCACACAGAAAAACTTGTGCCACAGTAGAAAGAGAAAGAAATACTCCTTATGATGCAAACACACTAGTAGAATTCATTTCCACCCAACAAGCCTTACAAAAGATATTAGAAACGCTACTTCACTGAAGAGTTCAATAAACATAACCAGGAGACTTTAGAAAGAAAACAAATAAAATTATAGCTATTGAAATACAAAATAGTATTAAGAACACAAGGGCCAAAAGGTCATCAATAATAATAACTTTAAATATTAATAAACTTAGCTCCCCAATCAAAAGATATAGGTAGGTTGAGTGACTTAAGGAACAAATCTTGTCTTTCTGTTATCTACAAAACACTCATCTAACCTTCAAAGATATGCAGCGCCTTAAAATGAGAGAATGGAAAATTATTACAAGCAAATGTGACCCAGAAGCATGGAGGTGTCACCATTCTAGTATGCAATAAAAGAGATTTCCCACTAAAAGTAATCAGAATAGATATCACAAAAAGCATAAGGTTGGATGGAAAGGACATGAATTGAATCAAACAAATTATCAGTGGATAAGGTTAATACTCTACTTTCTCCAAAAGGCAAATCATCTGGACAAAAATAAGTAGGGAAACATCAGAATTAATGGACACCATACACCAAATGTATCCAATATATATCTAGAGAATATTCCACCCAAACAAGAAATATACATTATACTCAGCAGTCTGCAGAAGCATCCATAATATAGACCATACCCTGTGATAGAAAACACATCGTAATAACTTTGGAAAGCTTAAAGTAACCCTGTATCCTGCCTGTCCACAGGACAACAAAATTTAAAATTAAAAGTAAAGAATTATCCAGTAATTTCAGACATTCACATGGAGTAAACAGCATATTACTGAATGTTGAAAGGCTAAAGGAAGAAATTTAAGAGGAGAAAAATAATACTGGATTTAAATAAAAATAATACATCACAACAAAATTTCTTAGATAAATTAAAAGCAGTCTTAAGAGGCAAATTTATATTAAAAATCAGAAAATGTACAAATCACTGACTTAATGTTGAAATTCAATAATTTGGACAAGGCAAGATTAAAGAAAACCACAATCTATTACAGAGAAAGAAATAATAAAAACCAGGGCATAAATTAATGAAGTAGAAACACAATACAAAGTATCAGCAAACCTAAGAACTTGTCTTTGAGAAGACAAACCAAGACAAGCCCTAGCCCAATTAACCATAAGAAAGAGATGACCCAAGTTACCAGAATCAGAGATGGTAGGAGATCATTATTAGTGCCAATAAAAGATTTTGGAATTCTTTCGAAACTATTAGGATAGAAAATCTAAATGAAATAGATAAACTTCTAGATTCATTCAAATTGGAAAATTTAAGCTAAGAAGAGATCAACAGCTTAGACACATAACGGGTAAAGATGATAAATAGTAGTGAATAACCTGACAATATTTTAAAAAATCAAGCCCAAATGAATTCACAGCAGAATCCCATCAGACTTTCAAAGAAGAGCTATAGTCATATTTATTAAATTATTTTTAAAGCATAAGGAACACTTCTAAACTGCTTCTATGATGCCATTATAATACTCATACCAAACCCAGGTAAAGACATTACATCAACAACAAAAAATCTTTTTAAAAAGGAAACTACAGGTTAATACATCCCTGATGCAAACATCCTTAATAAAAATATTTGCAAACCAAATATAGGCTTACATTAGAAAGATCATCTACCATTACCAATTTATCTTTATCATATAGATGTAGAAGTGGTTACACAAGTCAGTAAATGTCTTACATCATATAAATGGATTTAAAGTTAAAGACTATACAATCATCTCAATAGATCCATAAATGAACCTTGACAAAATCCATCACACTTTTATAATAGAAGTCTTAGAGAGAGCAAGACTGGAGGAAGCATCTTCCCCTTTCTATCACTTCAGTGCTCTCCAGTCCTTTTCAAATCCATGACCCTTTATTCTATACACAAAAAATTATAAATACAACCCACAGAATTCATTTACTGCTGCATATATATTTATGGGATGACCACTTTGAATTGGATAATCTTTCAAAAGCCTGTTCTCCAGAGAAGACTGATTCTTCCTCTGTCCATACCCATAATTGCCTGTAGCTCTTCCTCAAGAGCTTTCTTCTATCCATGTTAACTGGTTTTGTCATTGTTCTAGTCTTTTGTTGTTGTTGTATTGTTTGGGGAGATAGGGTTTCTCTGTGCAGCCTTGGCTGTCCTGGAACTTGCTCTGTAGACCAGGCTGGCCTCAAACTCACAGAGATCCACCTGCCTCTGCCTCCTGAGTGCTGGGATTGGTGGTATGGACCACCATTGCCTGGCTTTGTTCTAGTCTTGACTTGGTGACTATGTTTTGAAATTTTGTGGGATCAACTTTCTTGTTATATATAAAAGACATTATTTTTCAGCAGATGCTCTGGTCCTCTGACTTTTACCATCATTCTACCCTCTCCTTCAGGATAGTCTCTGAGCCTTAATTATAGGAGTGTGCTGTGAATGTATCAGCTGGGGCTGAGCACAACATGGTTGACCAGTTGCATATTTCTGTAATAGCCTCTGTTGAAAAAAAAAAGCTGTTTTGAGGAGGTCTAAGTGCTATATATGTCAGTGGATATAAGGATAATTATTAAGAATGTAATTAGCACTCAGGAGGCAGAGGCAGGCAGATCTCTGTGAGTTCAAGGCCAGCCTGGTTTACAAAGCTTGTTCCAGCGAAGGCACAAAGCTACACAAAGAAACCCTGTCTCAAAACAAAACAAAACAAAACAAAAAAACAAAATAAAAAAAACAAAAAAAAACAAAAAAAGAATGTGATTAGAAACTATACTGGTTTAAAAAAGTGTCAATATGTTGTTTTCTTTAATCTTTAACCTCATCAGCTATGAGTAATTGACTAGGTTTTAAGTACTAAGCATACATTCTCTCCTATTGCATAGGCCTTCAGTTCAATTAGATGGCTGTTGGTTGCTTCCAAGTCTTGACATTCTGGTTATTACTGCAGGATGTAGGTAGTTCAGCTGTGTAGGACTATTGATTGTTTGTCTCCATTGGTAGTTTGTGTACTGTCTGCATACTGTGACTACCAGTCCTCAGGGAGGAGCAGTCCAGGTGAGTTCCAGATTATTCTCCAAGTCCTATGTCTGAAGTATGTGGTACCTTCACAATACAGTCTTACCCTCAACTTCTGGGAGGTCATCAAGAACAATGGCAATAGCCTATTTTGTTTTTGAAGTCTTGTGGATTCCTCTGTCCAACAACTTTGAAGGTTTTCTATGCTTAACAGTTGCCTGGTCCTGCCTAACAATCGAACTGTCCTTGAAGGGAAGGGAAGAGTGAGGATTAAGAAATAATAGATATCATCTTGAGTGAGGTGACCCAGACTCAGAAGGACAAACATAGTATGTACTCACTCATAAGTGGGTACTAAATGGGAGGGAAGGGATGGCCAGACTGCAACCCACAACTCCTGAGAGGCTAGCTAACAGGGAAAGACCCTAGGAGGGACACTTCCATGATCCTGTGAAGGAATAGTAGAGGAGATCTACTTGAGTGAACTGGGTGTTGGGGGTGGCAGAGGGTGAGGAGTGGGGGATGAGAACATAGGGAAATGGGAGGGTCAAGCTGGAACAAGGACAGAGTAGGAGGGCAGGGAGGAAGATACCATGATAGATGAGAACATCATGGAAATAAGAAGAGGCAAGGTGCTGGGGAGGCTCTCAGGAATCCACAAGGTTGACCCCATCTTGGTCTGCTGGCAGTGGTCTAGAGGGTGCCTGGACTGGTCTACTCTGGTGACCAGCCTAGCAAATAACCTAGCTGTCATCATGGAGCCTTTGTCCAGTGACAGATGGAGGCAGATACAGAGATCCATGGCCAGGCACCAGGCTGAGCTCCAGGAATCCAATTGATGAGAGAAAGGAGAGATACTGCAGGCGAGGGACGTTGAGATCATGATGGGAGGACATGCAGAGATGACCAGCCACACTAGTGGAAGCCCATGAACTGTGGACTGGTGGCTGTGGAGCCCCCATGGGACTGGACTAGGCCCTCTGGACATGGAAGACAGTTGTTTGGCTCAAACTGTTTAGGGGGCACCCAGGCAAGGGGATCGGGATCTGTCCCTGGTCTATGGGCAGGTTTCTGGAATCTGGTGCCTGTGGTGTGACACCTTGCACAGTCTTGGTGCAGTGGGAAGGGGCTTGGACCTGCCTAAGGCTCAGTGTGCTGGGCTCTGCTGACTCCCCATGGGAGACCTCGATTTGGGGGATGTGGGGTTGCAGGGTGACTTGGGAAAGAGGGCTGGGGGGGGGGGAGGAGGGAGGAGGGGGGGTTTGTGGATAGTTTGTGGAGTGAGTAGAAAATTTCTTAATAAAGAAAAATGAAAAAAAAAGAAATAATAGATATGAAAAATAGAGATGTAGACGAAGAAAAAGACAGACACAGAATAGCATTGGGAAGTCTCTGCGCTAATATCCCAGTCACTCTGTTTATTCCTTATGGGCTTTTTATACACCAGGAAGGGGAGAGGCAAAAGACCTCTCCATCTCAAGGACATCATGGTTTAAGGTACAAAGTACAGACAAGTGTAAATACTTCCTTAATTCTCAAATATCTAGTAGCCATGCCTTACGGCAAAGCATCCTGTAATTAGGCCTTGAATTATAAGCCACCTAGTAACCATGCCTTTGGCCAAAACACCATATTATGTAGCTTTGTGGGGCAAAACAAGCTCAGGCAAAACACATGTGTGTGCATGTGTGCTGATATACATGTGAGCAAGCACATGATAAAATACAAATGTGGATGTCAGAGAACATCTTGTAGGAGTGATTTTCTACCAGAAATCAAACAGGGTCATCAGGGTCAGACATAAAGCACTTTTACTTGTTAAGCCATATTGTCAACCCTGGAATTTTTTTTTAATTTTCTCATATAGCTTATTCCCTAAATATTCAATATAGACTTTTGATTTAATTTATGAGACTTTCATAAATAAGTATTTCATTTATTATGGCATTTTCAAGTAAATTGGTAAAAATATTATGTTGACCTAAAAGACAAATGACAAATGGCCTCTCTGATCTGAGGATTCCAGCTCTAAATCTGTGGATATCAGTGTATGACCTATACTTCCCACAGAAACCTGGAAAGTCTAAATGGACTGCATGGGATGAGAAAATGAGTTAACACAAACACAAACACATAAATAATTGGAAGTGTAATTTCAAAATGCATTTTAATTTAATTATAGTTCTGCATTAATATTACATTCAATGATCTCAAAATAAAATACTATTTGAAATAAAAATAAAGCTTTGCTCAGCTCAACTCCTTTCCTGTAATCCCAGTAATGTAGAAAGAAACAGTTCTCAGGGACTATTGGCCAAGCTATCTAGCCAAATCAGTGAGTTCAAGGTTTAGGAAAAGATTCTGTGGTAGAGAGATTGGAGGAAAATTGTATGCATCAATCTCTGGACACAACAAGCACACACATGTCTGTGCATGAACACATAGATACATATACAAAACATATTAATTAACAACATTACCCACCCACATTCTGGCTCTGTTTACAAAGCAGTTCAAAGTATAGACCACAGAGGAAAGTTAATAGAACATAGGTATAAACATATATCTCCCCCTCATCACTTTCTCTTCTCCAAGACTCCAGGATCTAGATCCATATGACAGAAATGAGACTAAGTAAGAAACTAATATTGGAACACAACAGAATCACTACTTGAAGGGAAATTGGGCAATTTTGCAAACACAATTCTACTACATTTTTTTCTTAAGTGTGGAACTTAGTAGGGAAAAGTAGTCATGAAAGTAAGATGGGGGGTTTTAGTGGTATGGAAGGGGAAAGGGGCAAAAGAAGGGCAAAAGAGCAGAAATACTGTGAACAGATATGATCAAAGTGCCCTTATACACAGAAGAAACAAATTATTTTGTACTGTTAATGTATTCTAATAAAAATTATCCATGAACATTAAAATAAGTTTAAGAAATGGGTCTTTGAAGATGGAAGTGGATACAGAATGTAGAAAAGGACGATGCAATGACCTTGTATACCATTGGGCAGCTCTGGCATCAAGATGTTGTCTGATAGATTATCAGGCACTCTGTGTCTGTAGTCTCCAGTCTGCACAGCTCAGATTTGTCCTTCAGTCCTCATTGCAGTGTTAACTGTTAAATTTTGCATTTTTGAAAAATGTACTGTTGTAGTGGTCTTCCTTGACTTTTGATATATAATATTTTAATGTTTAAAATCTTTTGAATTTTAATTTCACACCTAGTACTGTACTCTAATCCTGGTCAAATGTCTATAACTACAATAAAGAGGGGTCATGAGCTCTAGATAAGAACCTGCTATTGTTATGTTGTTAAGTGACCAGGCTGTCAAACTCCTTCTTAAATACGTATGTTTGTACCCACAAACTCAATTTTGGTCAAGACGTCTCTTTTTGCAGTAGGCAGCAGTCAACATAGAGACACATAACTGCTCATAGTGTTGGCAATAATAGACTGAATGCTTATCCCTAAATGGAACATATTTATCATTACTCCTCCACAACAAGGCTCGGGAAAACTTTGGGTGAGAGTGGAAATAATATAAGAGCCAGGGATGGGAGGAAATGAATCCTATTTTCTACATATGACATGACATCAAAGTCATAAACCCACAGTAGCTATCTATGATTATGTACACAAGACCTTCACAGACTAAGACAACAAAAATCCCAGCAATGTTGAAGTATAGGATCTCCATATCTCACCACACACTCACAGAGTTTAAATAATTTAGTACTAAATGACAAATATATTGAAGAAGAAGAAACTTTGTGCAATAATTGTTGATTATCCACCCAAGACCACAGAGCATCTAACAAAAACCCCAATATTGTACATGAGAAACGTCCTCTCAAGCTATTGGTCAAAGGAGTTCAAGATATGCTCTAAAACAATACAGGCTATTGCCCTTGCCCTTAACTCTCTCAGTATTTGAAGACAAGGTCCTATTGCTGAAAACACCACACATTTCTGACACAGGATTTGGAGGGATTTAATAGAAACTCAAGGGGAAGCCTATTCAGCATGGCATATTTTGCAAGCTATCAACGGAGAGGAATAATCAGTATACCTAATCCATAAAAAAGCAAATGAACTGCAGCGATGATTAGATTGGTAAGATGTCAAAGTGATGAAATAGTGTTATTTTTATCTTCAGGTAACACACTGATCTCAATTTGGACATAAGACAAGCTCAACAGAATTAAATTCATGCTTGATTCTGTAAACCTAGCCAAATGCCCATGGCAGATGTGGTTATGTACCCAGAGGAGAATCTACTTCTGTTGGTAGCCATTCAGCCTAGTTTCAGATCAACATATGACTTATCTGTGCAATGGGTTATCTCACGGCAAAGCAGTCATGGAAATGGATTCTCACTGTGAAATTCATGCAGCTTACAGGTTCTTTTCTCTCTTATTATATTGTTTATTCTTTGGGCTGTTTTTGGTTTTACTTTGTCAGTCACACATGCAATGGCTGTAATTTTCCCTGGAAATTTTGTTCTTTCTCAAATATTTTCCCCTAAATTTCAACAGGAGGGAAATACTAACTACAACTCCTAATCCTGGGAACGTTTCTGACCCCAGAATACTTCTTCCAGTTTCCTAAGCCAGTATAATTTCCATTTTCTAAAGACATATCATTACACCCAAGGATAAGTGTAGCTCACACCCCTCTAAATCACCCTAAGACATCCCTCTAAGAAGTGTCTTTTTTTTTTTTTTAAAAAAAGATGGTCAAAACTCAGAGAATAAGTGACTACGGGCTGCCCAACCACAATTGGTACACCTACAACACATATGGATCATAGAAGATGATAGAAGAATTTACTTTATTTTATTTTACAATATAATTCAACTTTACATATTAGCCATAGATTCCCCCGTTCTCCCTCCTCCCC
>CABHPH010140142.1:0-41986 GCA_902168325.1 Peromyscus nudipes
GATTCCATGCTAGTCAGATGTGCTGAGACAAAATACCCAACATTCACACATCAAAGAGAAATGGTTTACTTGGGCTCAGTCCCAGAGGTTCCACCCATCATGGCCTGGAAGACATGGCAGCTAAGATGCCAAGAGAAGATGAGGATGTCCTCTCTCCCTGTCATAACATCTGAGCCCCCAGACTACAGGCATGGCACTGACCACATTCAGAGAGGTCTTCCCTTCTGGAGATGCCCTCACCAATGCCCAGAGGTGTGCTTTGCTGCTCTCCCAGGTACTTCTCAATCCAATCGACAATCAAGATGGTTAGTTATCACATATTCTATGTGGGCACTGTGAACAATGCATTGTAGTGGCTGCTGTGATGCTCCTCTCCAGAGTGCTGGTTTTCTGTCTATTTATTTCACTGTGTAACAATGCTTCAGCTGAGCTCGGAATCTAAACTGTCTCTCTTGCCGTGGTAACTGATGAAGATTTTGTTAAGTGCTTCGAGACTTATCTGAGCAGCTTGCAGTCTGCCTCAGATAAAGACATTAACCAGTTAGTGTGCTGGATACACGGGTTCAAAGCTCAGGAGAGATATTTGAATTAGATATGCGAGATTATGAAGAAGCAGCATAAAGGTGGTAGATGTGTCTATCCATCAGCATGGGTAAAACCACTTAAGGATAAAGTGAGAAGAAAGGAGAAAGCGTTTGTTTTCTGTGGCTATCCTAACAAAGTACCATAGACTGGGTGATTCAAAGAACAGAAACTTACTTCCTCAGGATTCTGGAGGCTAGAAATCTAAGACCAAGATGTCAGGAGGGTTGGTCTCTTCTGAGGACTCTCTGTTTGGCTTGTAGAAGGTGGCCTTCTACATCCTTACATGGTCTTCCCTCTGCATGCAGCTGTGTCTGGAGTTTCTCATCTCATAAGGACACAGTCATTTTAGACCAAGACACCCACACACACACATATCAGTCATCTCATTTCAACCTAATTCACATTTTAAAGATCCTATCCTCAAATACAGTCACATTTGAGATTCTAGGGTTTAAGATACCAATGTATGATGGGAGCAGAGGCTGGGTGGGGGTTGGGGAGAGGTAACATGGTACAGTGCAGCCACAACAAGCAAGTGAGAGTGTTCAGTGAGTAAAAGCACACGGCATAAGCCTGACAATCTGAGTTCCATCACCAGAACCCATGTTGGAGGGAGAGAAAGAAACAACTTCCAGCCAGGCGGTGGTGGCACACGCCTTTAATCCCAGCACTCTGGAGGCAGAGCCAGGCTAATCTCTGTGAGTTTGAGGCCAGACTGGTCTACAGAATGAGTTCCTGGACAGCCAGGGCTAACAGAGAAACCTGGTGGGGGTGGGGGGAGACAACTTCCAAAAGTTGTCCTCTGACTTCTACATGCAAGCTGTGGTCTCTGCATACATGCACACACACACACACACACACACACACACACACACACACACACACAAATAGATTCAATAAATACAATAAATAAATCAATAGATACCCAAAGATCTCTAGCAGCTGGGCATCAGGAAGTGAAAGAAAAGCCACTGAAAGAGACTTGAAAATGTGTATAGAAATCTGAAGATAATCAGGAAACTGTTCCAGGAATAGTTTTCAAGGCATCACAGTCAACAGTGCCAAGCACTACTGTGAGAGTAAACACTGTGAGGCTGAAAGCCATCCAGGAGACCTAGTGCAAGGAAGAACATCATGATCTTGATGAGAAGGGTTCTGGGGCCATGATGGAAATAAAAAACTGGCTGAGACAGAAAGAGCAGCAAGAGAGAAGGAAATCCAGACACTGAGCACTGGGGTTGGAAACTGAGAAAACAGAATAGGAACTATGTCAAGCATTGTGGTGGCATTCGTCCTAATTTATCATCTCATTAAACCCTCACTGAAAAAATGCCTTGTAGCTTCCCTTACTGAGTTGTACTCATGAACTGTGTTTAATATTTGTCAGGAGCCTAATGTCAGATACTGTCTCAAGAGCTAGCGACATCTGTGAACAAAACAAATAACTGTGCTCTCGGGGAACTTAGACCACCGTGGGAACAAAAGACCACAAGCGTCAAGCCTAACATAAAATATATTGTGATTACAAAAAATAAGCTGTGAAATTATCCAGTGTGTTTGGAGGTGTAAGTACTGTGGAAAAAGAAAAGAAAGCAAGCAGGAATCTAAGAAATGGGCAAAGAAGGGAATTGGAGTACTTGGTAGCAAATATTTGAGCTTAAATGATAAAAAAAATACAGTATTCTACATTAGAATAACAATAATAATATAAAACTTTAAAAGTTCAAATGCATGGGAAAACGCACCATGTTCATGGAAGATTCAATATTTTTAGTATGTCAATCCTCTTCAAATTTAACAATAGATTCATTCTAATCAAATGAAAACTGTGGCAATCTAGTTTTTGCAAAAGCTGATAATCCAATTTTAAAATGTATATGCAAGTGAAAAAGTTCCGGAAAAGCCAATGCAATTACGAAGAGAAAATATACGACACACAGATAGGTCCACTTGTCCATTCTCTAGTGGGAAAGCAAGAGCTACATCCCTGCTCCCCTTTTACCAAAATAGCTTTCCAACCGTGAAAGAATCAAGAGAATAGCCGGGTTATGTCAGATACTTTACAGAAGATACAAATCGGCTAAACATATGTTAATGTTTGGTCTGTTCTCCATAGCAGAGGACAAAGCCAAACATTAAGGAAATTCTTGATCCCAGAAGAAAACAGTTAGCCTGCTGGAAATTTATGTTCATTTCTGCTTGCCTCAGTATTTTCCAAAATATATTACTCGGGAGAAGTGTCGCATGAAAAGGAAAGAAGTGGGAAGAAAGTGGAGACTGTTAAGTAAAAGCAGAGATTGTAAGTACCCAAAGACGGTAGTTCTACGTGTGGGACCCTTTGTAAAAATAACTAATATGAATAATGAAACATGAAACTAATATAATAATGAAGAATGGAACAACAGACTTTCCAAACTATCTCAGGACAATGGGGAAATGTAAGTGTGTGTGTGTGCGTGTGCGTGTGCGTGTGTGTGTGTGTGTGTGTGTGTGTATGTGTGTGTGCGTGTGCGTGCGTGTGCATGTGTGTGTGTGTGTGTGTGTGTGTGTGTGTGTATTCTGAT
Organism: Peromyscus nudipes; assembly: GCA_902168325.1. Lineage (NCBI taxonomy): Eukaryota > Metazoa > Chordata > Mammalia > Rodentia > Cricetidae > Peromyscus > Peromyscus nudipes. The sequence continues at coordinate 3,150 of CABHPH010140142.1, forward strand.
TCAAGAGGGGAAAAAGTTAGTCCTTATGCCTAGGGGGGAAAACCTTGTTTTTTCAGTGACACAAAGCATCTTTTTAACCAAAAGAACACAGGGCAAGAAGTCAGGGATAGTATCCCTCTTAACTGTCTGTTGTGGTTATGGGTAAGGACCACTTTAATCTTTTAAATTTGATTTCTTTCTTCTAGCTGCAATAGCAGAAACCCCCTGGTCAGAGTTCCATGTGGTGGGAGCCAAATATAAACGTGTCTTAATAACACAGAGTTCAACAGAATTTCAAATACCAAATGGAAATTCCCACACTGTCCGCTTAGAAATTCCCTCCAATTTTCCAGCTTCTTGCTCTTTAAGTATTGACCACAGTTTGGTTTAGGTGTCCCTAAAGGCAGAGTGTGAAAGGCACACACTTTTCAGGGCAGGAGTCCAGGAGAAGAGGAAGTGAGGCAAAGCCATCAGGGATGGAGCCAGTTACAAAGTCATGGGGAAGGGTCTGTTCTGCAGGCTGGCCTCTGGCTGCGCTCACTCAAACGCTCCCTATTAATCAGGCCTACGGGAACAGCTGTAAGGAAAAAGCAATAAAAATCTGAAATAATCTAGGTGATTCATTCTGGGGGAAAGAACAAATAACAGAGGGAGGGCTGCTAAAAACCTGATGGGGTGTTCCTGCCTCAAATACCTTTCATCACATTTTGCCTTTCTCCTTCGACCCTGTCATAGGGAATTCTAATTAGAAATTGTCTTAACCCAGTGGTTCTCAACCTTCCTAATGCTGAGACCTTTACTACAATTCCTCATGCTGTGGTGACCCCCAACCATAAAGTCATTTGTTGCTACTTCATAACTGTAATTTTGCTACTGTTATGAATCATAATGTAAATATCTGTGTTTTCCGGTGGTTTTAGGTGACCCCTGTGAAAGGGTCATTCAACCCCCAAAGAAGTTGCGACCCACAGATTGAAAACTGCTGTCTTCGGCTAATCTGACTTGAAAAAAAGTGGAGATGACTCTAGGTAGGTTAATGAAGCTATTAAATATCCATCGGCAGCCAGAGCTCACTCAACTGGGTCATTTTGTTCTGGGATTGAAACTATTTGTAGCTAGTATTGAAACTGTGGTTGGCAGAATAAGGAAGATAAGGAGTCTGGAGTCAGGGTTGTACCTGTGGAAATTGGTGCCACAGATAGCAACACTCAATCCATGAAACAAGACTTGGAGTCTACAACGTCAATTTTCAGCCGTGGAGGCTAGGGGCCCAATGTTCATTTGATAAGCTCTAAGGTCTCTAGAGCAGTGGTTTTCAACCTGTGAGGGGTCGCACATCGGATATCCTGCATATCAAATATTTACAGTGTAATTCATAACAATAGCAAAATTATAGTTACGAAGTAGCAACCAAATAATTTTATGGTTGGGCGTCACCACAACACGAGGAACCGTATTGAAGAGTCACAGCATTAGGAAGGCTGAGAACTAATGGTCCAGAGCGTCTTCACTGCTGAAGTTTTATAAGAGGTAATTGCATGTAAAGGTGCTATATAGTCATTAAACCGTGTTGACAAGGAAATAGAATGGTTTTTTTTACTAGGTCACCAGGGAGAACAAAGACCAGGAAGTATGAATAGACAAATATATGGGGACCTAACAAGGCTACACATCTTAAGAAATAATACGTTACTGAACACTCGAGGTACAAATGTCTGTTGTATAGATCGTTTCTTTCTGCCCTTAATGTGCCAACAGTCAGAACGCTCTTAGATGTAGCATGTGTTTCTTTTTCAGACAGGCTGTTAGCAACATTTTCCCGTTTCTGTCTCTATAACAAAGCTAACATGACTGATGTGGGAACCAGTCCTTCCTGCCTAGCTAGCCATCTCCATCCCGCTTGACAGACTGCACAAAAGGAAAATGTACAGACAATAAGGTCTTTAAATGAAGCAAGTTAAATGCATGAGTTTTAAAAGATTTAGGGGGATTGATGAATGCCACTCCTTCAGCTAATCTTTCCCACAGTTGTTCATTTTCCAACATAGGGGCTTAGCTGCTGCCATAGCCAAGCCCTGAGAGTGTAACTTCAGTACATCCAATGATGCATCATGAAAGCCATCTAATCCTAACAGATGATTTTTAATTCCAGCTGTTCGTGTTCTGACTCATTACATAGAACTTGGGGAACACAATATTGGGTTATATTAAAATAGCCTCTCAGGTATTGTGACCGACCCAAGGCCTATACTTGTTCTCCCAACCAAATAATAGAATCCCTCAGTAGCTGGATCTCACTAAGAATCTCTTGAGTCATGTGAAGTTAATTTCCAAGGTGTCAGTAAAGTTCTTTAAAAATTCTTAGATAAAGGAAGCTGTTTTTCACCTCCTGGTACAAAGTCATAGTGGCTGATGTAGCAATAAATACCACCTAAGATCACAGTTCCAGCAATTAGCCACCATGTAAACCAATGGTTCTTAACCTGCTGGTTGTGACCCCTGTGGGGGGTTGAACAACCTTTTCAAGGGGGTTGCATGTCAGTTATCCTGCATAGCAGCTATTTACATTACGATTCATAACAGTAGCAAAATTACAGTTATGAACTAGCAATGAAATAATTTTGTGATTGGGGGTCACCACAACAGGAGGAGCTGTATTACATGGTCACAGCATTAGGAAGGTTGAGAACCACTGATTTAAACCTTTTGGTGTATCTCTGTAGATGACTTATCATTTCATGCATGAAGGCCACAGTTGGAGTCTCTTGCTAAGCTCTTTAAGATGACAAGAACCGAAGTAACTACTGGTCTTTTAAGAATCATAAACACACCGAGTGGCGGTGGCACCCGCCTTTAATCCCAGCACTCAGGAGGCATAGTCAGATGGATCTCTGTGAGTTCGAGGCTAGCCTAGTCTACAGAGTGAGATCCAGGACAGGCACCAAAACTACACAGAGAAACGCTGTCCTGAAAAAACAAACAAACAAACAAACAAACAAACAATCATAAACACACTCTCTGGGAACCCAGGGGTCACTCTAGGCAGGGAAGCAGGTAGGCTAACTCCAGATCTTCACTTCTCCCTGCATTCTCCCAAATCCAATACCCCAGTCTCACCCCCAGCTCTGTAGAGGAACACCTACTGGAGTCTCCCCTCTCTCTCTGACCCCTGTCTCCAACAGATCACATAGATGTCCTTCAACCTTCCTTCCGCCCCTCACTCCATTATTGCGAACATGCATTCCTGGGAACACGCAGGCCTTGCAGGTTAGGGAAACACTTAGGCTAACCACAGATCGTCACCTCTCCCTACTCTCTTCCAAATCCAATCCACCCCCCAGCTCTGTAGCAGACCACCTGCTGTGCCCCCCCCCCCACCCCCGCCCCCATCTCCAGTGTATCATTCAGAACTTCTTCAAACTTCCTCCGACTCATCCTATTATCCCAGCCCCCACCTCCAACAGGCTTTCTGTGGGAACCAGACAGGGCAGCAAGAAAGCCAGCAAACAGGGAGCACATCTTACCCAGAAACCCAACCCCCCCACCCCCACCCCGTGGCTACACCTGTCAGGAACCCAGAAGAATCTCCTACCAGGCCACACACAGCCACCACACTCTCCTAAGAACCAGACAGGACAACAGAAAACAAGGGACAAAGTACCCACCCCCTAAAGATAAGGCCATACATTAGCACCTAGAATTACAATCTTCCCAAACGCAAATGCCTAGGCACCAGGTAAGAAACACAATCAATCACAGCAATATGTCTCCAATGGAGACCAGCAACCCTACCACAGCAGGTCCTGGGTACTGCAGCAAAGCTGAAGTTCAAGACAAAGACCTTAACACAGCCTTTATGGCAATGATAGAGGTCCTTGAAGAGGACGTTTTCGTTAGGGTTACTGTTGCTGTGATGAAACACCATGGCCAAAAGCAAGTTGGGGAGGACAGGTATTTCACTATGCTTCCAAATAACAGTTCATCCGAAGTCGTGAGGGCAGGAACTCATGCAGAGGCCACGGCGTCTGCGGCTTACTGGCTTGTTCGCCATGGCTTGCTCAGTCAGCGTTCTTATAGAACCCAGGACCAGCACAACAACAGGTTGAGCCTGCCCACATTGGTCACGAATTAAGAAAATGCCTTACAGCTGGATCTTATGGAGGCATTTTCTCAATGGAGGCTCCCTTCTCTCTGATGACTCTAACTTGTGTCAAGTTGACATAAAATTAGCCAGTAGCCCGCACAAAGGAAATGAATAAGTCCCTTAAAGAAATCTATGAAAGCACAAACAAACAGGAAATAAATAAGAGAATTCAAGGCCTGAACGGAGAAAGCTGAAGGAAACCCAGACTGCAGGAAATCTGGAAATGAAAAATTTAGGAGCTAGAACAGGAAGCACAGAGGCAAGCTTCACCAGCAGAGTTCAAGAGAAGAAGGAAGAGAGAATCTCAGGTGTTAAGGTTGTGATAGAAGAAATGGATATCTCAGCCAAAGAAAATGTTACAAATTTTAAAACCCTGGCTCAAAATATCCAGGAAATTTGGGACACCGTGAAAAGGGCAATTCTAAGAATAATAGGAATAGAGGAAGGAGAAGAAACCCTGGTCAAAAGCACAGAAAATATTTTCTACTAAATCATTGAAGAAATTTTTCCTAACCTAAAGAAGGAGGTGCCCATAAAGGTACAAGAAGTATACAGAACAACATATAGACTGTACCAGAAAAGAAAGTCCCCTCAGCACATAATAATCAAAACACTAAACATACAGAAAAAAGAAAGACTATTAAAAGCTGTAAGGGGAAAAAACAAAATAACATATAAAGGCAGACTTTTTAGAATAACACTTGACCCCCTAATGGAGACTCTAAAAGCCAGAAGGGCCTGGACAGATGTTCCACAGACTCTAAGAGACCACAGATGCCACCCCAGACTACTATACCCACCAAAACCTTCAAACACAATAGAAGGAGAAAAATAAGATAGTCCATGGCAAAACCAAATTTAAGCAATATCTGTCTACAAATCCAGCCCTACAGAAGGTACTAGAAGGAAAGCTCCAAACTAAAGACACACACACACACACACACACACACACACACACACACACACACACCCCAACACTGCAACAACAAAACGATAGGAATAAACAAACACTGCTCATTGATATCTTCCAATATTATTGGTCTCAATTCCCCAAGAAAAAGACACAGACTAACAGAACGCATGAGAATACAGGATCCATCCTTCTGCTGTATCAAAGAAACACACCTAAACATCAAGGATAGACATCGCCTCATTGTAAAAAGATGGAAAAAGACATTCCAAGCAAATGGACTCCAGAAGCAAGCTGGTGTAGCCATTTTAATACCTGACAAAATAGACTTCAAACTAAAACTAATCAGCCAGCTGTCTCTATCATTTCTTGCAATTTTTTGGGAGTTGCTTGCTTACACATCCTGTTTACTCCAGCAATATTATTTCCTTTCTCAGGTCTTTGATGGAACTGAAGACTAGATAGTTATAATTATAGTTTTCCTTGCTCATGATAAAAGGTAAATTAGATATGAAACTTCAGACCCACAAAAATAGGATAGATGATAGAGTATTTTCTTTAATTTTGCTAAATACAAATAGACTAGATATTGTAACTATAATTCTTGCTTGATAATGGTTTTGTTACCTGTAATTTTACTATATTAAAATGAAAACCTTCTGAAGATTAGTTAGTTATAGTTGAAGATTAGTTAGTTATAGTTGAAGATTAGTTAGGATAGAAAGTGAATTAGGTACATTTTGGACTTACCAAAATAGGATAGATAATGGAATTATTTTCTCTGAATTTGTCAAATACAAATGGACTAGACATTGTTTAGGTATTTATTACTTGTATATATGGTATATAATTATTGTACTTTTGTATATAGTTTTTCTTACATTAGTTACAACTTTTTTCCTTTTTTCTTTTTATTAAAAGAGAAAAGGGGAAATATGATGATATTTTATTTGTACTAAAATGTGATTTGTGTGTTAATAAATAAAGTTGCCTGGGGGTCAGAGCTATTAGAGCCATAGCAAAAGCTGGGCGGTGGTGGTGCACACCTTTAATTCTAGCACTTGGTAGGCAGAGCTAGGTAGATCACTGTGTGTTCAAGGATACAGCCAGCACTAGAGACACACGCCTTTAATCTCAATACCAACCACAGAAGACCTGGAGGTCTGTACAGACAGGCAGTGGCGAGGCAGCCATGTGGTTGGGTTTACAACCAATGAGAAGGCAGAACAGAAAGTCTATATAAAGACAAACACACAGGAAGTAGGTCTCTTGGCTGAAGAGGATAGCTGCAGCAGTGACGGGTAAGGCTCTTAGCTCTGACCTCTTGGGCTTTCATCTTTGCATTGGCTCTGTGTTTCTTATTTAACAAGACGGTTACTTCTACAACCTTCCTTTTTGATTAGACAGAAAAGGGGAAGAGCTGTGGGATGATCTTTCTGTATGCTGTGAATATGTGTTGCTACTACTGAAGCTGTGTTGGCCTATGGTAAGCCAGGATAAGAGCCAGGCAGGAAATCTAAGAGAGATACAAGGAGGAAGAGCAGAGTCAGGGAAGATACCAGCCCACTGCCCAAGGAGCAACAAGATGCCAGGAGACCAATAACACCACAGGCACATAGATTAATAGAAATGGGTTAATTTAAGATGAAAGAGCTAGCTAGCAAGAAGCCTGGGCCATAGACCAAGCAGTTTGTAATTAATATTAAGCCTCTGAGTGATTATTTTATAAGCTGCTGCAGGCCAGGTGGGACACAGGAATACTTCCGGCTACACTAAACCATCTTTATTTCTTCCTATCTTAGGGGCATTGGTACCTTAATACTATTACAAGAGATAATAACTTCCACTTGAAACAAGAAATCTCATCCCCATGTATTTACAGACTTCAGCCACATGTGGCCATGCTGATCCTGTATACCCTTCATGATCTCTTTATCTTAATATCGCATAACTTTTTCTTACCTCAGCTGGGGCTCCAAGACAAATCAAAGCAGAGGAGGGTGACCATATAGGCTATTTTCATGGCTAAAGCTAAAAGCAATGATAGCAACATCAGTGCCAGTATCAATAAAACTAGAAAACTCTTTTATCATTTAAGCAAAGAGTTAAACAGGGTTGTTTCCTTGAAATGGGCTTTGACCACATGATATGATACTTTCCTGTACTTCCAACCCCCTGGGTTCCTGTTTCTAAACTTCTTTGGTTCATGGGGACATAAGGTAGTAACAGCAACTGAGCCAGAGAACATCCCTTGTCAACACATTTCTCTTGAAAACATCAGCGCTTTAATTTTTCTAGAATAATCTTTATCAACTACACCAAGAACAATGGTAATGCCCTTTAAATTTAGACAACTTTTTCCCAAAATTAATTCAACTGTGCCTGGGGGAGTGGGCTCCCAGATTCCTGTAGGCTTGGCTTGTATGTCCTCAGATTCTGTAGGCATGGCTTGTATGTCCTCAGATTCTGTAGGCATGGATTGTATGCTCCCATATTCCCATAGGCATAGCTTGTATGTCCCTCAGATTCTGTAGGCATGGCTTGTATGCTTGTTACAGTTCTAAGAACCATATTCCTAGCTGCTGGCAGGTCTGTCTAATCCCGTGCTCCCTCAGGTTGCTGCTGAGATATGAAACACTCTGTTGTTTCTGGGTATGCCCCCCGGAATTGCTGATGGTTCCCCAGAGAGGGTTCCTGTGGTTGTTTCATGATGCCATGGGCAGAGAGGCAAGGGATTGTCCTTATCAAATTGGGATATACATTGATTATTATCCTCATGAGTCCCATTACAACACCTGGGCCACATGCCTGGTGGAGGATGTGTAGAAGCTGGCATGTTAAAATTATCATTCACGTGTCAAGGAGCCATAGAGGCATCTACAGTCCCTGGCTTCCCACACTGAAAGCAAACTGGCTTAACTGGTCTAGGTGCTTGCCATAAATAAATGTTGCAGCGAAGACATTATTTTTATGTTTCTGCATTTCAATGTGGGAGAAGCTCTAAGGCTTCAGGGTATCTCCAGTGCCGAGTTTTTATCAGACACAACTGCACAGAAAGATACTATAACTTAATGTGCGGAAGGTCAGAATGCTCTCAGGTGCAGCATGTGTTGCTTTCTCAGACACGACTGCTCACTGCAAAGTGGGGCATGTGGGGAGCTCTCAGATGAAAACAGAGAAGTCCAAATGTGGAAAGGTTATAAAAGGACGTCGATCACACACTATCTAATCCCAGTGGCTCTTGCAGCTTAGCTTCCTTTTACTCTTCCTCACTTATCTCATTTTCTGTCAGAAGATCCCAGAAGGCAGAGACTGCGGCCAGGCTCTATTATGAGTGAACTTGATTTTTATAAGTTAGACCAACAAGTTAAAACCTGTCTATCATTATGATGGCCCAAAGCAGTACAAAGCTCCAAAGACCTCCTTACATGAGAAATTTTGGGGCTATCACCTGCTCATGAGCTGGGAGTTCCCTCAATATGCAGTTGGCAAATATTGAGTGCTTACTAGGGGCCCAAGAACCATCTCTACCCTCACAAAGCTTAACAGCCATATTTGCCTCTTAAATGTCACTCAGAAGCAAATCCGTGGGTTAGAAGGAAATGAAGGAGCTAGAACTCGGCTGCTAGCAGCTACAGAAATGCAAGAAGGGACTCAGTCCTCACTTGCTGGACAGTTCTGAGCAGAAGGCCATCAGCAAAACTGTAGTCTGCTCCACTCATCAGCGGAACAATGCCGGTTGGAGGGATAATGCACGCTCTTTGCCTCTCGGTTTACAATATAATAAAACTGGTGGTTTTTATATTCTATACCAACATCTGCCAGTCTTCGGTTGAGGATAACTCTCTCAATGAGGATGGCTAGTGCACGTCCCTAAGCAGAACACTCAAGTACCAGGAATTGGTGGACACCTTGCTCTGCGCTGATATAATAAAGCAAGAGGATATGGCTAGGATACAGATCTTATCTATGATCTCCACTGACTTCTGTATCCCCTAGAAAACAGGAAGATAGCACAACTAAGGGTATGTTATTGTCTCCAGCCCGTCCACCAGACCTCTCTGTAAGCCATTTCTAACCATCTACCTAAGTATTCCACATGGCTCTGGTGATCTATGTTCTGAGAAACACAGCTCTACAGAGTGCATTGAATACTGTCTAGCAAACCACAAACACTGGCTAGAAGGGTGGACACATAGTTTGTAGGACAAGCTTGTGGTAATGCTGTGGAATAATCCTTCTGCACACTGTGTAAATTACACTGCGATTGGTTTCATAAAGAAGCTGACTGGCCAATAGCTGGACAGGATAAGGTTAGGGGGAGAGCTGAACAGAGAATGCTAAAAAGAAGGGTGGAGTCAGAGGAGTAGTAAGCAGACACAGAGAGAAGCAACATGGATATGCTGTACTGAGAAAAGGTACCAAGCCACACGGCAAAGCATGGACAAAAATATGGGTTAATTGAAAATGTAAGAGTTAGTTAATAATAAGCCTGAGCTATTGGCTGAGCATTTATAATTAATATTAAGCCTATGTGTGGTTATTTGGAAGTGGCTTGTGGGACAGAAACTTCTGCCTATGTGGTAACGTTTTCTGTTTTGTCTTTTTTTGTAGGTTTTTTTTTTCTTCCTATTAGCACACTTCCAGTTGAGGGGCTCTGTTTTCCTTTAGTATGCTATCTTCTTAGGTTCTACTGCTCACTCCGCAGTGTGTTGTTGATAATTGGTTCAATTTGGTAAATATTTTCAGAGCACCCATTGTATGTAGAGCCCCCTGAGTGTTGTGGGGTCCACACAGATGACTAACTTGGACCCTTCCTTCAAAAAAGCATTTGTGGACCCTTTCTGATGTTGCTGGAATTTTCCTTAATCTTCTTATTAATTTCTTCTCTTTGCCACCTGTTGGAGCCCACCAAGGTTTCCTAGTGGCTGTACCCAGCAGGACTGCATAAGGGGATGATTGGACCATGGGCCTGGGTACTAGGTGTTTGTAAAGGTCTACACTCGGCTGTAACCAGCAAAGTGGAGGTCTTTTGCTCCATCTCTTGGCATTGTTATAAATAGACCTTTGGAATAAAGTTCTGGGCCAGTGGATAAGGATGTAGGCCCACTTGAGGCTATCCTTTGTTTCTCTCTGCTTCTCTCCCCTCTTTATTTCTAACTAAGTCCCTTATCCCTCATTCCTCCAGAGTCCCTGGGGTAAATAAATGTGGGGGATGGTGCCCCACAGCCACCCCACTTAGAACCTACTGCTTCTGAGACACAAACTTCTTAGATATGTAGATTGTTTCATTAGTGGAGGCTCCAAATGAAAGGGCTGTACTCTTCTATACTGGACCCAAACATGGTCATAAACTTGCTTTGCCAGTGGACATTGCCAATCTGATACAAGCCAGTCGAAGCTGAATACCCATCACACGCTGTAGCTTTTGCTTATGGAATGCTGCACAGCCATGGGAGACTGGTCTACAATCTGTAAAGGTGAAAAATTATAGGAACAGATATCTCACTGTCTGCCTGGGATGAACCCTACATTATTAGGTGGACATGCCTGCTGGATGTAGCTGTGATAGGGAGCCAGACTAAAACAAAAATCCATCCTGGACTACAGAATCAAGCAATGTAATTGTTGCTGAGATCACTTTTTGATTGTTTTTCTGACTTCTCATTTTTAAACCTATTTTTCTACTAAAATTTATTCTTTCTCAAACTCTAATGCTTACAGATGTATTTATTCTCTTCACTCTATAGTGTTATTTAAAGGATCTGCAACACTGGTGTAGTAGTCATTGATTGCTTTGTTTATGCTTATCATGGAAGTTTTTTTTTTCCTTCAATTTTATTTTATTGTTGTTGCTTAAGGAAGAGTTTTTATTATGTAGCTTTATCTGACCTGGAACTCACCTTATAGACTGACCTCAAACTCAGAGAAATCCATTCACTTCTACCTCCTGAGTGCTGGGATTAAAGGCTGGTGTTAATACATCCAAGCCCCTTTCAACATTAAAGGACAACTTTGATGGATGTAGTAGTCTCAGTTAGCAGTTATTTGCTCCAGAGTTTGAAAATACATCAAGTCAGACTCCATTCTTCTGGTTTTTGGTGTTGTTTTAACTTCGGCACAGTGGCTGCACCTTAAGATACTGCTATTTCAGCCAGCCACTGAGACTCCACAGTTACTAGCTTGCTTCTCTGGAAGCAGCCTGGCCACTCGGGCCACAGTCTGCAGGAATTCTGTTCCCACAGGCACCAGCTCTGTCACTGCCACTAAAGGGACCTTTAACTAAATCTCTATCAAACTATTTACAAATAAGACTCAAGATTCAAAGGCTGGGGTGAAAACCTGCTAGCTTAGCGAGGCTGGGTCGCAACTAGCTAACCTTCTCTCCTTTCCAGTGTCTCTGAAAGACCAGTGCTTCTGCCTCACCAAACCAGAAAAGGCTGCACCACTCCAAATCCCTCCCTACTACTTCCTGTGTCTATCTCTCCCAGATGCCCTCTGATTACTTCCTGTCAACTAGTTGCTAACTCAGCCTCCTGACCCAAGGTTTGTTTTATTTTATCAATGCAAATGCAAACTTGGGGTTCACAGTGTGATCGAATATCCCCCAACACTTGAGTGTTTCTACTGAAAAGTCTGCTGTTACTCTGATAGGTTTGCTTTTGTTTGTTAATTGGAATTTCTTGCTTCCTGATTTCCATATTTGTTCTTTGTCTTATACACTTGGGCATTTTAACTACAATAAAACATGGAGAGGTTCTTTTCTTTTCTTTTCTTTTCTTTTCTTTTCTTTTTTCTTTTCTTTTCTTTTTTCGAGACAGGGTTTCTCTGTGTAGTTTTGGTGACTGTCCTGGATCTCGCTCTGTAGACCAGGCTGGCCTCGAACTCACAGAGATCCACCTGGCTCTGCCTCCCAAGTGCTGGGATTAAAGGTGTGTGCCACCACCGCCCGGCTTGAGAGGTTCTTTTTTAGTCATGCCCATTTGAGGTTCCAAATGTCTCCAAGTACTTGAATGTACATTCTTTCCTTTTATTTTGGAAATTTTCTGCCTTAATTTAACCAAAACAGTTCTACACCTTTTGTTCATATCTTGCTTTCTTCTTCAACACCGCAAATGTATAAGGTTGGCTCCTAGGTTTTGTTCCAGCGGTCTTAGATGTTGTAGCCATGATTGCTTAATTTTACTTTTTTGTTTGTTTGGTTTTTGTTTTGTTTTGTTTTGAAACAGGTTTCTCTGTGTAGCCCTGGCTGTCCTGGAACTTGCTTTGTAGACCAGGCTGGCCTCGAACCCACAGAAATACACTTGCCTCTGCCTCCTGAGTGCTGGGATGAAAGGTGGGCATCACCACACCCAGTGCTTAATTTTATTCGTGATTGCTATCTGAATATAGTAACTCCTCAATTTTGTTTTATATTCTTTCTTTAACCTGGTCTATTGCTGGTTCTTTGAATTAAATTTTTATTTTGTTTCTTGGCCTTTTAATTTATAAGATTTATTTATTTTCATTTTTTTCAATCACTTTTGGCTGAATTTCTTATTGGAGCTGTTAAATTTCTCACCCAACTGGCTGAAATTACTCTGAAGGGAGGAAGGCATCCATCTCTTCACTTCCTGTTCACCTTGAGATGAACACTTCCTGTTCGCCTCTTCCATCACATACTCCTGGCACTGCTGTGTCCTGTACAAGCCACCATGGCCTGAGCTCCAAAATCATGAGCCTGAATCAGTCCTTCCTCCTTGAAGCTGTCCTTTCAGGGATTTCTGTTCCAGCTACGCAAAGAAAACTGAATTCTACAATAACTTCCATCTCAGAAGCTTTTGTCCTCATCTTTAGGATTCAGAAGACCTAAAGACCACTTTTCTTCTGAAGAGAAAAGCTTTTTCTCATTCCTCTCTAATGATTCCTTTCTTTTGATTTTTCCAAGGAAGCATAACACCAAGGACTTACCATGGTAAATACAGGGATGACACGTAGTCTTCACCCCTGCAGGTGTGGTACCCCAGCTCCCGTAACACAAATTTTCAGACTTAATAACTTGATCGACTATGAAAATACAAGACAACACAATGCCTATCCTAGTTTGAGGGACCAAGAGGGCTTCCATGAACAATTCCCAGCTGAGAAAAATGTTAAAAAAGGGATAGGGATCGAGCAAGCCATGACTTGGATAAGGAGGTGAAAGGTCCATTCCAGGCAGAGGCAACATCAGAAGTAAGGACTGTGAAGGAAGATTCTAGGTTTTAAGTTTTTCTATTGAGTTTGTGTGTTTCATACATGCATATGTGCATATCGTTATATGTTTCTTTTTACTTTTCTCTATAGATTAGACCAGTAATTTTGTTGTTGTCGTTTTTGTTGTTGTTGTTGTTGTTTTGAGACAGGGTTTCTCTGGGTAACCCTGGCTGTCCTGACTCAAACTCAGAGATTCTGTCTCCCAGCTGCTGGGATGAAAAGCTTGTGCCACCACTGCCTGGCTAGACTCAATATTGAATCCTAATTATTGGGGCGTAGGATCTAGAATGAATACCCTGAGGCTTGACATCTGGTTCTACTTGAATCCTTATCTGGCCTCTGTGTACACAGGAATTTTTTGTTTGCTTGCTTTGAATTATTTTGTTTGAGATTATAATTACATCATTTCCCCTTCCCTTTCTTCCTTGCAAACCCTTCCATGTACTCACCCTTGCTCTCTTTCAATGTCATGGTCTCTTTTTTCATTAATTGTTGTTATGCGCACACACACACACACACACACACATATTCCTAAATACATACATACAACCTGCTCAGACTGTGTAATGTTACCTGTATGTATACATTTTCAGGGCTGACCATTTGCTATTGGATGACCAGTTGGTGTGCTCTTCCCAGGGGTAGACTACTTCTTCTGCTCAGGATTTCTTGCTGCCTCTAGCTCTTTGCGTAGGGTTGAGGCCTCATGAAAGCTTTCCCCCAATCCATGTTAACGTGTCTATTGTTTTCCTTGTTCATCTCATGTTTAGGCAGTCATGTTGGGGAGACTTTATGGCTGTAGCTTCTGACATTCAAGTAACCTGAAGTCCATCTCCCTGAAGACTAGCTTTCATGGTACCAGAAGGCACCACACAGGCTTCCAAAGGAGGGAGTGCTTTTTTAGGAAACCAAGACATCCCTATACCATGAAGGCCTGTTTGGCACAGTGGGTAATAGACTTGAATCCCATCACGGTTGTGATTTTATTTGGGTCAGAACAGCTATCTTTAGACCACCTTCCCGTCCACTCCTACCCTCTCACAACTTGTTTTCATTTTGCTCTGGGGAAACTGGAGGCCTGGATGGAAACTCTGACAGAGTAACTCCCCCTCAACACCTGTGGAATTGAGTTCAGAGCCCAGTTTCCAGGGGACTCAGACATCTGAAGAAGATGGCATTTGTGACTAGCTGTGAGGAAAGAGAAAGGATACAATGACAACCAGATGCTTTGGCGGAGCCAGCAGCAAGGCAGGCACCCAACATTTCTACCTTGTGTCTGGCAGCATGTGGCAGCCATGCTGAGAATGTGGGATCGTTTTTTCTATCAATAGCGCCTGGGAGGGCCAGTCCAGAGCATGGGAAGGGAGGAGAGTGGAGGACATTCAGGAAGTGTAGCAAACAAACATACAAGGTTTTTTTTTTGTTTGTTTGTTTGTTTGTTTTGTTTTGTCCCCTAGAAAGCTGCATACAAGACAAGCCCCCAGCATGTCTGGCCTTGTCAACAAGCTAATAGAAGACAGAGATGATTTGGCACACTACCCACTCGGGATAAAAGGCACCCATGCTGAGACCAATGCTGTTCAGCTGGAAATAGAGTCTCAGTGGGCTGCGGGAGAGATCTGGAAGATGAGCCGCTAATTACCCAAGCAGTCCTCCAGAGTTTCCCTTTGGTAAGACTGTACACAACCTCATTCACCAATCCCTCCAGCCTCCTATGGAGAGGCTCTACCAACCAGGCCAGGCCAGGCCAGGCCTCTAACTCAGTGAGAGCAGCTGCTGATTGCATTTGCAAGCCTCATCCACCAGTAAGTGTGTAGAGGGGAGAAAGCGGGAGCCGCCTGCCTCCAGAGAAGTAGCCTGAGGCACAGTCAACAGCAAAACAAGCCCCTTCTTGCAGAAGTTTGACACTCCTGGGTTTCCCAGCATCCCAGTGGGGTTGGAATTACCGTTCAAGTGAGGTCAGCACCAAGGAGAGCATCAAAACGTGGCGCTCACCTTTCGGAGAGTCGGGTTTTGATGACTCAGACGGCAAGGGCACTGATGAGTGGATCGGGTCAGGCTTCTCCATCCTCTGCTAGCCTCACTTAGGTAACCAGGGACCAGCAGCCACCACTCCCCTGCTGCCTCAGTCTACCCACCCAACCCTCATCATACCCAGGGTCCAATCCATCCCCCACTCTCCTCTTCACTCATCCCGCAGCCTAAGCCATTGGCTTTCAGGAACTGGGTGTGAGAAAGAGATGAGAACACAGGCTCATGACGCACCACATCCTCTAACTTCAGAGATTCCTCCCTGTGGAGGGGAAGAAATGAAGTTCTGAGTCTGGGAGATTTGGCATGGGGGAAACATTGCCTTTAGTTTTGGACATACCGCTGAGGGACATGTAAAACCCTGAAGTGGGTAAGGTGGCAGGCATACTATGCCCATCCGCACCACACTTGTCACACTGGACGAGGGTCAGCAGTAGCTCCCAGAAAGAAGGTACTCACTCCTCTTGAACATGGACCCTATGAGAACAAGCTGGAGGAAAACTGTCCGGGCTGAGGATGTGCAACCACAGGCTAGACAGACAGAGTGTACATGGACATGGCCAGAGCAGGGCGGGCTGTAGAGATGGGGGAGGGGCGGCGCCGAGATTCACCACAGGCACTCTGGAGGTACTTGACTGAGACATCACCCCAGGGCTGCCTGGGTAAGCTACGCCCAGTGTGGGAAGTGCGCTGCTGAGCCTGGCGCTCCTGGTGACAAGGTGACAAAGGGGCCTTCCACAGCCCCTCAGAGAGTCCCATGTATGGAGATGACAGTCCCCAGGACACCAGAGACAACGCTGTCCAGTCTCAGACTAGAGGGTCAGCAGAAAGATGGACTTCTCACATAAAGAGCCGTCATCACGGCCAAAGAGAGGGCTCAGTGGGAAAGGTGAGATTCCCAGCACACAAGCATGAGGTAGGCGTGTGTCTGCCACCTCAGCACTGGAGGGAAGACACAGAGGGAAGTCCCATGGGCTCCGACCAGCCTGTCTAGCCCAGATCATGAGGACCGGATTCCGTGAGAGTCCCTGTGGGGTGGCTTGAGTGAGAACGGCCTCCTGTCTTAGTTAGGGTTTCTATTGCTGTGAGGAGACACCATGACCAGGGCAACTCTTACAAGGAAAGCATTTAATTGGGGCTGGCTTAGAGTTCAGGGGTTTAGTCGATTCTTGTCATGGTGGGAAGCATGGTGGCACACAGGCAGACAGGGTTCTGGAGAGGGCCTGAGAGTTCTACATCTGGACTGGCAGATAGCAGGAAGAGAGAGAGCCACTGGGCCTAGCTTAGACATTTTAACCCCAAAGCCCACCCCAAATGACACACTTCCTCCAACAAGGCCACAGTTCCTAATGCCACTCCCTAAGCATTCAAATCTGAGTCTATGGGGGCCATTCTTATTCAAACCACCACACTCCCATAGACTCATATATTGAATACTAGGTAGGTCCCCAGTCAGTGAACTGTTTGGGCAGGATTAGGAGGTACAGCCTTGGAGGAGGTGCTACTAGGGGGCAGACTTTGAGGCTGAAAAGTCAATGCCATTCCCAGGTCATTCTCTCTGCCATGTGCTTGTGGATCAAAATATAAGCTCCCAGGAACTGCTCCGATGCCACGCCTGCTTGCCTTTTGCCATGCTCCCCACCATGATGGTCATGGACTCTAACCCTTTCAAACTGTAAGCCCCCAATAAATTCTTCTTTCAGTTGCCTTGGCCATGGTGTTTCTTCACAGCAACAGGAAAGTAACTAAGACACCCTGTCTCAGAAAGTAAGGTGGAGTGCAGTACAGGAAGACGTCTGATGTTGCCCTCTGGCCTCCATATACACAAGCACAGGCATGCATACCCCCCACACACACATGCAAAGCAGAGAGAAGCCCTTGTCATCAGGAATGGCACAGACTGGCTTAACTTGTTTGAATTACTGAGATAAGCAGCCCGACCCTCACCTGCTGAGACTAATACAGAAGACAATCCAGGGAAGAGCAACCCCGCCATCCCAGCGAGAAAGGAATATGACTAAGTCTAGATGACTTCTACTTTATTTTGCTTTATCTTATTTTGATAACTGTAATTATTCTGTTGCTGTGTTTATGTTTGTATCTCCCTGGTACATTTTATGACTGGTCTGGTACCTTCTGTGCAATAATTTCTCCTCTATTTCTGATACCCAACCTTTTCCTTCTCACTCACACGTTATTTGCCACTCTCACCTTTTCCCATTTCCTCCTCATTTCACTAGATAATTACTGACACCCTTAGTCCTCAAGAGCCACAGACTACATACCCCATCAGTACCCTGGTGCCACTGGCTCTGAATCATGTCTGGGACACAAGTCCAGTTCACAGATGTCTTCTACTACACGTTAACACCCAGACTGCTGCCAAATCATTCAGTCTGCTGTTTCAGTCAGCTTCCCTCTAAACAGAACTAAAGAGAACCACCATATGACCCAGTTATACACTTTTGAGCATATACCCAGAGAACTCGCCCTCCCACCACAAAGATCTAATTCAGGAAATCCACGGAGTCTGCTTAAAGGGTAAAGGGATCTATTAAGAAAGGAAAACTCACAAGACAGAACGGAGGAACTGTCGCAGCGTCCTGGAAAAGGTGAGGCATGGTCCCACGCTGTGCTTCCACGACTGAGGTTGTCCCAGCATTCAAGTCCCACAAGAGAGCGAAGAAAAGAAGTGAAAGCGTATCTCAGGTCCTAAGAGTAGCCGGGAGACCATGCCCCAGGGGCAGGTACTTTAAGGTCATAGGCAGGTAGAGCAGTTACCTGCTACATCTCTAGGGCTGTGCTTCAGGGTCATAGAGCAGATAACTACTACAAAGATCCATGCACATTCACATTTACATCATGCTATTCACAGCGTCTAGAAAAGGGAACCAGCCTAAATGGCCAGCAGTGAAAGAGTAAAGAAAAAGTGGTACAGAAACCCAATAGAGTTTTATTCGGCCTTAAATAAAAAAGAAAGTGCTTTACAGGAAAATGGATGGAGCTGGAAATTATTATATTAAGTGAAATAACCCAGACTTAGAAAGACACATACCTCTTGTTTTCTGTAGACATAGACCCGAGCTTCCATTTCTCTCTGTGTGTGTATGGAAGGAGGATAGGACGTGAAACTAGGAAGGGGACCAAGTGAGGGGACGAGTAGATCTGGGGGGAAACACACCAGACAATAGTGGGGAATGGAATATATGTGACAAAGGAAAATAAAAAGAAGCAGAAATGAAGGGTGAGGAGTGTTTGAGAAAGCGGGCTAGGAGAACAGGGGTGGAGAGCGAGAGAGGACAGATAAAGTGCATAGAAAATGTCACAGTGAAGCTCATTGTTCTATACACTAATTTAAAAAACAGCCGGGCGGTGGTGGCGAATGCCTTTAATCCCAGCACTCGGGAGGCAGAGCCAGGCGGATCTCTGTGAGTTCGAGGCCAACCTGGGCTACCAAGTGAGCTCCAGGAAAGGCACAAAGCTACACAGGGAAACCCTGTCTCGAGAAAAAAAATAAATAAATAACCAAAAGTAAAATTAAATGAAATGAAAACAATCTTGAAGCTAGAACACCCTCAGGTACATGTCACTGCTCTAGACCCTGGGAGTGAAAGAGATAAGCACAGCATCGTCCCCTTCTGGGTTGCCTAATTCCACATGAACACTCCAAAAAGAAATAAACCCTGCTCCGAGAGACCTGGGTGCCGAGTACTAGGACACATCAGCTGGTCCAAGCTGGTCTCCCACCAAGTCTCACAATGTTACTGCATCATGATTTAGATGGACTAAACAGGATGCTGACAGACGAAGCCCATTTTTGTTTGAGCCTGTCTGAATTGTTGTCAGTCACTTAGACAAAAAAAGAAAAAAAGAAAAGAAAAAGAAAAAGAAAGAAAGAAACTACACGGATTAATTTTAAACCCGAGTATAGTTTTCATGGGTTTGGGTAACAAAAGATAACCGATTTACCCTTGCTGTGAAATATGCCATGACCAGAAGCAAGTTGGGGAGGAAAGGGTTTATTTTGCTTACATTTCCACATCACATTCATCATTAAGGAAAGTCAAGCAGAAACTCAAGCAGGAGCAGACGCAGGAACCCTGGAGGAAAGCTGCTTACTGGCTTGCTTTCCATGGTTTGCTCAGCCTGCCTTTGGGGTGGGGGTGGGGGGCAGGGAAGAAGACAGGGTCTCTCTATGAAGTCCTGAAACTTATTCTGTAGACTAGGCTTACCTCGAACTCACAGAGATCTGCCTGCTTCTGCTTCCACAAGCCTGGTGACTTGCTTTCCTATATAATGCAGGTCCACCTGCCCAGAGGTGGCACTCTTCATAGTGGGCTGGGCCCACCCACATCCATCACTAATCAAGAGAATGCCCCCACAGACATGGCCACAGCATGATCTGATGGAGGCAGTTCCTCCCCGGAGGTTTTCAGTCTTCCCAGCTGACTCTAGATTGTTACAACTGGACAAAAACCAAACAGTGCAGTGAACTACAGGGCTTTGGTTTTCTTTTAAAAATAGGAAAAATTAGGGTGCTTACTGCCTTCCCACCCTTCCCTTACAGCGTTTATCTTCTCATCTCGAGACAGACAGGCACTGAAAGAATATTCGTTAGAAAAGGCACCAAGGTACGGCCTGCTAGTGACACCCATGTCCTGGGTCAGCACTCCTGGGTCTCACTCAGGGGTTCATGCTCCGGGTTCGCCATGGGCTGTGCAGCCCGGAGCCTCCTAGCTTTTCTAAACCACAGCTTAGGAGCACATGTCTGTGAGGATGACATGTGCCAGGCAGCGACGCGTGCAAGTCAGAGCAGACAGGAGACCCATGGCAGGCAGCTGCCCTGAGGAGAAGACTCCAAGGAGGAGGATGCAGCTTCACCAAAGCAGAACTGGAGAGACAACCACCTCAAAGCACTCCTGCTAGCCTTTTCAAGGATACCTGAGCACCTCTTTTCAACTCCCCCAAATTTCAGACTTGTTTTGACCTGACAGAATCCACTGCCCAAGAAAACACTTGATGGAAGAAGAATAGTTCCACAATATTTTATTTGCGTTTTTTTTTTTTTTCTTTTTTGAGACAGTCTTGCTAAGTATCCCAGTGTCTTAGTTAGGGGTTTTATTGCTGTGAAGAGACACCATGACCATGGCAACTCTTATAAAGGAAAACATTTAACTGAGATGTGGCTTACAGTTTCAGAGGTTCAGTCCATTATCATCATGGCAGGGAGTATGACTACATCAGGCAGACATGGTGCTGGAGGAGTGGCTGAGTGCTGTGGGATGGTCTGTATGTCAAATTGCTCTGATTGGTCAATAAATAAAACACTGATTGGCCAGTGGCCAGGCAGGAAGTATAGGCGGGACTAACAAGGAGGAGAAGAATTCTGGGAAGTGGAAGGCTGAGTCAGAGAGAGACACTGCCAGCCACCACCATGACAAGCAGCATGTGAAGACGCCGGTAAGCCACGAGCCACGTGGCAAGGTATAGATTTAGAGAAATGGATTAATTTAAGATATAAGACCAGTTAGCAAGAAGCCTGCCATGGCCATACAGTTTGTAAGCAATGTAAGTCTCTGTGTTTACTTGGTTGGGTCTGAGCGGCTGTGGGACTGGCGGGTGACACAGATTTGTCCTGACTGTGGGCCAGGCAGGAAAACTCTAGCTACAGCTGAGTGCTACATCTTGCAGGCAACAGGAAGTCAACTGAGACACTGGGTGGTATCCTGAGCATAGGAAACTTCAAAGCCCTCCCTCACAGTGACACACTTCCTCCAACAAGGCCATACCCACTCCAACAAAGCCTCACCTCCTAAGAGTGCCACTCCCTGAGATTATGGAGGCCAATGACAAACTACCACACCCAGGCTAGCCTTGAGTTTGCAATCCCCCTGCCTCAGTCACCTGGTGCTGGGATTTCAGGCATAAACTACCATGCCCAGCTGGGTAATATTCTAACATGGATGTGTAAACTAATCACAACAGCAGTGGTTCTCGGCAGTTGGATAGAAAATTCTACAAAATATACATGGCCTACCCTGCACCCTGACACACAGAATCCTGGCCAACAGAACAGACAAGTGGGACTGTCTGCGGGGGACTAAATGGCTGACCCTCTGCTGTTTGCCTGTGTCCTCCTCCTTTTGCCAAAGCTATTTTAATAATATTGTAATAAAGGTTCTTGCTACATCATTCCTTCCATCTGAGGGCATTTGGCATGTGGTCTTTCTCTTCTTGGGTAAAATGGGCAGGGCACTCAGTGATTCAGTTACTCTAGGGGCTAGTTGAATCCTATGTGCTCAACAGACAAAATTCAGGACTGAAAATAGCACCCACTTAGACAGGAAAGAGCTCTAAAAGCGTATACACAGAACAGGAGCAACTGCTTTGAGAGGCACCCACGTGAACTCTCCACTGTAGAGAAGTCAGAGTAACCACCCGGGCTCTTTTCTGGAGAGCCCATCCAGAGAACAAGCCAGCAGCATTTGTGACAAGAGCTTGTTTTATGTACAACAGCATCTTTCCAGAAACCCACTCACAAGGCCCAAGCCCTCTTTCCCATTCCCAGAAACCAGGTTCTTTGCTCTGAAAAGCCGTATCTTTGCCAGGCTTGGTGGTGCAGATCTGTCATCCCAGCTACTTGGGATGCTGAGGCAAGTTCAGAGCCTTCCTGGGTTAAACTCAGAGACAGCCTGGGCTTAAGGAGTCTCTCTCTCTCTCTCTCTCTCTCTCTCTCTCTCTCTCTCACACACACACACACACACACACACACACACACAACTAGAGATGCAGTTCAGTGGTAGAGCACTTGCCCAGCATGCCCAGATTCCTAGGTTTCAATCCCCAGTACCACTTAAAAACGGGCACAGCTTTGTATCTCAGTGACATGCTAAGGTGGAACACCCAAGTCAGACTTCTCTAAGACACAGGCATTTGAAGGCTTAGATGTGACCTAGGTTAACCATAGACGTACAGGGGGCCTCCATTTCCCCAGGGTCCCCTTCCTCAGGTATTTCTCTCTAAGTTCTTACCTCATCTTGCCAAGGACTCAAAGAGGGCTCCAGGGGTACATGAACTATTGGAAGGAGGAGAACAGTCCATGTGACTCTCAGAAAACTGGGCTCTTTGTAACAATCACATAATTGGAAAAAGAAAAGTCCCATCCTACTCATACATCTGAATTTTCTAATTCCTGAAAGCTCAGACATGAGGCTATGGCTTGGGGCCTGATGGGGTGGACAGTCATGGATTTGAAACTCAGATGTGGAGATCGTCGATGTTATAGGTAGGGTGGGGATAAAGCCTGGATTTTCACCTCAAGTCCCTCACATTATTTAGCTTCTCAAAAATATTTCAGTCAAGAACATGAGAGTTTAAGCTCACTGTGGTGATGCAAACCTGTAAACCTAGCACTAGGGAATTTGAAACATGAAGATCTCGAGCTCAAGGCCAGCCTGGGCTGCATGGTAAGATGTCTCAAAAACAAAAGAAAATAATGAAATGTAAGATTATATATTTTCCTAAAAAAAAGTACTTCGCCAGGAATTCCTAAATTTCCACCTTCAGAATAAAGCACTATGTGACATTTGTCTAGTCACAGTTTTTAATGCTGTGATGAAACACCATGACCAAAAATCAGTGGCGCACGCCTTTAATCCCAGCACTTGGGAGGCAGAACCAGGTGGATCTCTGTGAGTTCGAGGCCAGCCTGGTCTACAGAGCAAGATCCAGGACAGGCACCAAAACTACACGGAGAAACCCTGTCTCGGAAAACAAAAACAAACAAACAAAAAAAGCTGGAGAAGAAAGGGTTTACTTGGCTTACACTTCCACATTGTAGTCCATGATTGGAGGAAGTCAGGACAGGAACTCAAATAGGGTTTGAATCTGGAGGCAGGAGCTGACGCAGAGGTTGTGAAAGGGTGCTGCTTACTGGCTTGCTCAGCTTACTTTCTTATAGAACCCAGGACCACCAGCCCAGGGATGGCCCCACCGCCCATCAATCACTAACTAGAAAAATATCCTATTGCCTGCAGCCCTATCTTACGGAGGCATTTCCTCAATTGAGGCTCTCTCCTCTCAGATGACACTAGCTTGTGTCAAGTTGACAGAAAACTAGCCAGCACAGACCTTAATACTATTTTCTTTTCAGAATGGGGACAGGCTCCTGGGTCAGGTAGTTTAAAGTGGCAGGTTACACACAGCATTTCAATTGCATGACTACAAACTTTCACAATGTTAATGCACAGTGAGACTCATCTCCTGGGTGGGGCTGCAAAGTGTCCCAGGCCTTGGTCTATAATCCCTTTCTGGGAAAGCCCAGCATGTCTCCATGTAACACCCTCTTGTCAAGCCCAGCCTTCTAGTCTAGAACACTACCACCAGCAAGAGAGAGGAAGCAGATCAGCAGGGCAAGCCCCTTGGCCACCATCACTGCAGCAGCCTCCGTGGAGCATCTTTCCCAGGCTGCAGCTACTTCCCAAGTGAGGTGCTTGTGCAGATTTTTTTGTTTTGTTTTGTCTTTGAGGGTGGGGCAAAGTGGACTTTCAATTCTTAATTGCTGCCTGATTTTTAATATCAACTGACATAAGCTAGAGTCAACTGAAAGGAGGGAACCTCAATTGAGAAAATGCCTCCATGAGATCCTGTTGTAGGCAAGCCTGTAGGGCATTTTCTTAATTACTGATTGATGAGAGAGGGCCCAGCCCATTGTGGGTGGGGCCATCTCTGGGCTGGAGATCCTGGGAGCTACAAGAAAGCAGCTGAACAAGCCACGAGGAGCAAGCCAGTAAGCAGCACCCCTCCATGGCCTCTGTATCAGCTCCTGCCTCCAGGTTCCTGCCCTGCTTCAGTTTCTACGCACTGCCCTTGGTAAAAAAAATGTTGCTTTTGGTCATGGTGTTTCAGCACAACAACAGCAACCCTGTTGAGATAAGACACTTTTCAAAAAATTGCAAGACTTATGCCTTAGATTCTCAATATAAATTAGCATGTACAACATAACTAACTATAAAGCAAAATAGAGCCAATTATTTGGAAATAAGAGCAACACATCCCATACTCCTATCCCAGTGCCCACTGTTACTTGATGTCGTCATTGCTTTTCTGTGGGTAGTTCACTGTCATCATTAAAATGGTTATATTCCATGAAATCTTCCTCTGCTAAACCCTCTCACTCTTAAACTACTTTCCTGAAGTTGAGAAAGGCCACCACGGAGAGTAGCAGCTGACATCTGTATGAAGATGCTCTCTTTCCTGCAGCCAGGTCCTACCTCCTGGTCCACATCCCACATGATGCTCTCACATCCTGAATTGGTCATGGCCACTTCTCCGTGTAGTTTACCATCCACACTGCTGCTCCCCTTTCTAGACCAAGAATACTACTGGCTAAACGGTCACAAAATTTATTCAGTATCTATCTGGACATTAGCCTTCTGGATATAATCTTTTTGTTGGTTATTAGTTGTTAAACTGATTTTATTTTGTCCAACCAATTCCTTACTACAGTTCTGGAAGATTCTGGATGAGGAAAACAGTGGTCAGCAGGAAGTATTGTGGGGTATCTTTCTGAGAATGTTGAGGGGGGTTGGTGATACAGGTTACAGCACACAACTTGCTTCTGCCTCCCCAGGATCCACGTCTTTTTGTAGAAGCACCCCAGTCTTCCCTTGGGAATCATCTCTTCCTTTTCATTGATCCACACAAATTGGGAGAGAATAACATTACCATCCAGAGAGGAGAACAGGACTCAGAAATAGTCCCAAGAATGCACTAGTCAGCAATTGGAGATGCAATTCTAAGGGAATTAAACTCAAACAAACTTTAGCTAGAGAACAGAATACAAAGGCAATGTCTCCAGAGAAGGGAGATGTAGTCAGACTTTCTTTTCGGCCACCAGCCCCAAATAATGACACGAAGACTTATTATTAAGTATGAAAGCATGGCCTTAGTTAGGCTTTTTCCCAACTGGCTCTTATAACTTAAATTAACCTGTTTTTATTGATCTACATTCTGTCACATGGCTCAGTTACCGCTCTTCTCTACTGTATGTCTGACCTCTTCAGTGTCTCTCTCATGCCTAGATTCATCCCAAGCTCCTCTCTCTGCCCAGAAGTCTCGGTGATTTTCTCCTGCTTAGCTATTATCCATTCAGCTCTTTATTAAACCATCACAGTGACACATCATCACACAGTGTAAATAAATATTCCACAATATTTCCCCCTTTTTGTCTAAATAAAAAGGGTTTAACTTTAACACAGTAAAACTATATATATACATATATATACATTTATATATATGTATATATATATATATATAAAATAAGAACAATTATCAGGTAAGAATTACATTCACAATGTTTAGTCCATTTCCATTTGGCAAATTCAGAGAAAATACTCCATTATCTATCCTAGCTTGTGGAGGCCAAAGTTTTGTACTTAATTTGCTCTTTATCGTAATTTGTATTACCAACCTAAAAATATCTTTTTAGATCTTAAAACATTTTCTTAGATAAACAACCTAAGTTTTTAATGTTTTCTCAACTTTATACATTTTACATCTCTTTTGTAAGTTTTTTTTTAATTTGATAACAAGGAAAACTGTAAAACTATAACTATTCTTCAACCCAATTAGAGACCAAAGAAGTTATAATATTACCTGAGTAAACAGGAAATGTAGAGCAAACAACTTCCAAAACTAGTAACAGAGACATTTGCCTGCCTGGATAGTCACCCAAGGTTCCTCTGTAATGTTGAGGCATCCATCTTTGGCCTACAGGCCTAGAATATCTGACAGACTTTTCTGTGAAGCAGGAATTTTGAAGGACTGTCCTACCTTGTCTCGTCAAAGTTTGGCAGTTGCTTTGTGTCCTGCTTGTCCAATTTGGACAGCATACTGTCAGCAGTCAAGGCAAGGGCAGTTTCTTGCCCAGTGGTTAACTCTGTCATATTGAAAGCAAATTCCATATGGAGGTTCTTTGATACCCATCATCCTTTTTTAAGGTAAATTGGTGCTGCCAGGAGCAGACATATCTCACTGTCATGAAAAGCCTTATGTTATTAAAACATCTTAAATGCCATATTATATAGATCTCTGAAGTGTTTGAAGACCATTAAAACTAGTAGTTGCTTTTTTAGTTTAAAAAAGTAGGTTCAGTAGTCTACCCTTTCATCCTATCATTCCTATATCCCCCCATTTTCTTCTCAGAAAGAGATCTCTGAATCTAAGCTCCTTTGCTTAGTTTCCTCAACCATGACCAGTAATAACTTGCAATCAACCCTCCTCTCAACAATGATAAACATCTATAATTCACCAAATGACCAAAACCCACCCACCCCACCTCTTGGGAATGTGGGCGTTGTGTTCTTTAGACTGCTTCGGGTATTGTGTTCTTTAGACTGCTTCCTGTTGTCTGGGGGCAACGGCATCTTTAAGGGACCCTGAGAAAATTGAGATAATGGTTAAGTCCTGAGGGAGCTAGCTGTTGTCCAGTCTCAGTATGATGGGAAAGTGTAGGGCTTATCTGAAGTCTTGGCTGGAGTAGTCTGTGAGGCTGAACCACCTCAGTCAGCTAGCCAGCTCTGAAGTTGTTCTAGATGCAGATTTTTGAGGAAACTGCAACAGAGGCATTCTGAGAGGCTGGATCATCTGGGCTACTTGTCTTCTTTAATGGTGTCTGGTCTGGTCCTTTTTGTTTTGTTTTTGAAAACACACAAACTTTTAAAGGTAACATACATATCTGAATTAACACAAGTATGGAATGTACAGTGTACACAAGTCAGCTAAAGATGATTCTCTGCTCTGTGTTTGAGCAGTTAAAAGGCATCTATCAACTTTATAAGTCTGTTTGGACTGCATAGCCAAACTGTAATATAAATCTCCATTCATGTCATAAGAAAGGATGCTATATAATAATAAGTCATGAGGACTCTGTAGCCAACAAGATTTATCATGTCTCACCCAGTCTCAGAGCAGTTCCCCTGTTGAGGAATCAATTTATACATCACCTGTCTTGTAGATTTTCTTGTTTTTTTTCTTTGATGTCTGTAGCCAAGATTTTCAGAAAGGTCCCTCACCCCCACCCCCCACCCCCCGTCAAATCTGGCCTTTATTAATTTTGAAGGAATCCTGTGGAAACAAAGCATACCCTCTCCCCCAACACAACTGACTTCCATTCTAAAGTTAAGACATTCTTAAAATATATAGGCTGGTTTAATTCAGTAGGTTTTTTTTCCCCCTATAATCCAATATCTCTCAGTAGCTGTCATTTTTTTTTTGTTCATTAGCATTTAAAAAATTTAAAGTCAACAAAGCACCATACAGGATCCAGATGCCCTGTGTATTTCCCAAGTTTATGTGGCTTATTCTTTTTATATTACTTTACTTTCGCACTAAAGACTTACTTTTAAACTATTTTTTTCTATGACTACCTATACTCATTTTCTTTCTTTAGCCCCTACGCATGTTTTTAAACATTTTTAAACCTGTTAGAGGTTTTTTCTTTTTTCTTTTTTTTTTTTTTCCGGTCTGAACCTGACTTTTTGCATGCCTGCAGCATTCTCTGACTGCTGGAGACAAATCTTAAACTGTTAGGCTACAACCGTGGAATGGGGCTGGTGCCAGCTCCACCACCACCACCAGCACCAGCACTCCTTCCCTGCCTTGGTTCCATGAGAGCCTAGCCTCATGCTAGTGGGTACTGGCCCCAGAGCCACATTTACTTCATTACCTTTTGCAGTAGGTTTTGATCATATCCTAATGAGCAAACTCAGGCTCAAAAGGGCTTTGTGACTTGCTCAAATGTAGGCCTCAACTATTAGACTGACTTGGCTCTTGGGCTTGTCTGACTTTTTCTTAACTACATGATGTTCTATGCGGCACCAGACTAGCTACCAAAAAATATACTGACATATGCAATCTCAGAATCGCAAATAGACATTGTTTTCTTTCTTGGAGGGAATGGCTGTTCCTTACAGCTCTAGCTGGCAAAATGAACAGGGAGCTTTAGACCTGGCAGTTCTGACTCAGCTAGGGCTCTCATTCTGCGCTCACTGGCTGGAACACAGAGAACTTCACTGGGATGCCTGTAGGCCTCCTTTATAACTCTGTCACCATGTTGTAGGGCAGTTTGACCTCAAGCTGCATGCAGGTGCCATAGCTTGTATCCGGTCTGTTAGCTGAGCACATCCAAGGACTAGATGTAAAGATAAGCCCTGTGACTCACGTTGACATTAACCTGTTAGATGAAAAACTACTTTGAATCCACACCAAGGGCTGAACAGCTAAAAAAATCCCAATCTCAGGATATTGTTTAATAAATGCTCTTAATACTGGTGTGGGGTGAGGTAGACGCTCCATAGTTTCAGAAGAAACCAAGGCTCTGAAGGATGGAGAGCCAACCCAATCTAGGAACCAAAGGCTTCCCTCAAAATGACCTTTAAAAAAAAAAAAGGCTTAAAAACCACTAGGTTACTAGTCATACCCAGTACTTAATAGTGTGAGTTAAACAAAGTAAGACAATTACCAGCATGATGAATGCTAAGTAGGGTCTGTGAAAACAGGAAGAAGAAGGTGTACAGGAGTCAGGGCCTCCCCCATGAACTAAAACTGAGGAGGGCTCAAAGAGAAAAGGGGAGGACTTGGCCTAAATTTCTAGGCCTCTGAGTGTCATCAAACAACACATTGGAAGGCAGCCTTACTCCAAATCTCTAAGACTTCATAATTTTCCCTTTTAAATTGATTGGTGGCCAGACAGTTAATTCCTTGACAACCAGTGTCCTTACAAATCCTGTGAACACTCTCACTCACATGCTTTCCAAGGTTTTTAACAATGAAGCTGGGAAGCCTTTATTTTGCTTTCTGGGTATTTAAATATTTTTGCTCTTTGCCATTTACCACCACCGTTTCTCCCCTGGTTTCCCGAAACATTCTCATGGCTTATAAATCTTAGACACAATGCCTCCACTGCCTATCGGGTAAAACAGCAGTGACCCACAGAACTCAAGACAGAGAGGGAAGCATGTGTCTGGGGAGGGAGTTCCAGGAATGGAACAGCCTGAAGTCGCTTGTCATAACTGAAGTTGGATCCCTTCACACAGCAAGACAGGCAGCCATTGCAAAACACACAGCCTCTAACATTCTTCCCTGAAGACTAAGCAAGAGCTTCTGGATGGCCAGACACACCCAGACACAGCAGCAGGAAACATCACCGCCCTTCCTCCAAGACCAGCATCCACCCTGCTACTCTGTCCTAGCCTTGGTGACCCGGTACTCAAGAGAACAGACATGTAAGCTCACCATGTGCCATCACTTGGCTAGTACCTCCATATTCAACATGGCATCTACTTTCATCAGTTTGAGTATACCATTTCCCCCAAACTGTAGCAGAGAGAAACTAATAATCCAATCAATCATAACAGTTTTTGAATGCAAGGTTCCTGAAAGGGTTGGAGATTGTGGGGAGAGGAATAAAGTATATCCTGAGTCCTCGGAGAAATGCAATGATGTCAGAATCACCAAGGATGTTTTCAAACGAGTCCAATCGGGACCTGCCCTCCAGGTTGGGTCAGACCGTCTTGACAAGTATAAGCCAAACATGACAAGGCCCTAGAGCAGTCCTACACCCAGCACCCTGACAAAATGACAACTTCTGTTTGAGTAAAGGATGATCTGGCTTGATCTGTTAGATGTCAAATACTGATCATTCATTCCTCTCAAATGACTTCTTAGTTGTGGCCAACAAAAGGACATAAAGGCCTGGTCTGCTTACTGACGTTCCCACTGTTAGTCACTTCTGAAGAACAGGCTAGGGCCCCCTGAATGTGGAGTTCTAAGTCTGGTTACTCGTCATTCCTTGGATGGGTGAGTAACAATGGAGACATGGGTTTGGCAGAGCTGAATCCCCATTCCTCAGACCCGCTAAAACCACACGCTAAATCCCTAAGTCTCCAACAGAGGCACCTCCACATCTTCTCACATCCTTGATTAAAGCCCAGTAAATCCATTTATCCAGCCTACCCCGCTCACTTCTCAGCCAGGTAAATCCATTCCTACTACATGCACCACCAAAACTTCAGAGTCCATTTCCCGAGTGTGTTAGTTTTTCCATCTACCTTCTGCACTTGAGAGTGGTCTATAATCTGAAAAGAGTGGCATACTGGATAGTTTTGTGTCAACTTGACAAAGGCCAGGTTCCTTTAAGAAGAGGAAACTCTAAGTGAGAAAAATCTCTTAGATTGACCTGTAGGCAAGTCTGTGAGGCATTTTTTAGACTAATGATTGATGTAGAAAGGACCAGTTCACTGTGAGTGGGGCCACCCATGGGCAAGTGGTTTGGAGTCCTATAAGAAAGCAGGCTGAGCCAAGTGGTGGTGGCGCACACCCTTAATCCCAGCACTCGAAAGGCAGAACCAGGTGGATCTCTGTGAGTTTGAGGCCAGCCTGGTCTACAGAGTGAGTTTCAGGACAGGCTCCAGAGCTACACAGAGAAACTGTCTTGAAAAACCAAAGAAAGAAAGCAGGCTGAGCAAGCCAGTTAGCAACAGTCCCACCCCATGGTCTGTCCTTCAGTTTTTGCTTCCAGGTTCCTGCTTGAATTTCTGCCAGTTCATGATGGATGCATGTCCTCCTGGGACGAGTAAGTCAAAACAAACAAACAACATCAAAACCCTTTCCTCCCCAAGCTGCTTTTGGTCATGGTGTTTTATCACAGCAATAGAAACCAAAACAGGGTAGGCCAAGACTGAAAGCCAAATTCCCTTGATCTGCCCAAAGAGAACTCTACCACAGAACTAAGCACTTCCTAAACAACTCGTGGCGAACAGCTAGACCAAGGAGCAAAGCCAAGAACAGAGCAGACTGCACGAGTCAAATGGTCTCCAGACAGCAGCTGGCAGATGACTCAAGCCTACAGAAGGGCTTTGTTTTCTTTGAGAAACTGAAAAAGGATCAAGAACGGCTGTTTAAATATTGCATTTGTGGGGATGCAGCCTTGTGATCAACAGTATTCAGGAAGCTGGAGCATTGCAAGTCTGGACTATTTACTAAGACCTTGTCCAAATGGGGGGAGGAAACAATTCTTCCTTTCTTCTTCACCACTGCTCCCAGATGTTCCAACTCCAGAACCAGCTGTAGCAGAGGGCTGGAGCTCTGCTCCTGTGTTTACAGACACACACGTCCTCTATGCTGCTTGCGACAATCTGCTCGGGCTTCTACCTGCTCCCTGATACTGACAGTACCATTTCCAAAGCACATGAAAGAACAGGAGGCTAATATTAGAGAAAACCGGGCAGGTCCAAAGCACCATGGTCACTTAGTTCTGTTTGGGCAGGTCTGATTTAAATCAACAGTGGCCTCAAATATGTGGTAGACCAAATTCTAAGATGACCAAACACACATTAATTCAGACAGTGCCATAACTGCCTGACCTTAAGATAGGAGGGCTGCCCAGGTAGGACCGCTATACCACAGATTGTTTCAAGGTAACGTTTTCTCTAGCTGGTGTTCCAAGAGGAAGTCAGATTCCGCTAAAATGTCAAGGATTTGACACAGCCTTGCTAGCTTGAAGATGGAGGGGTCAAGTGAAAGGGACTGCTGGCAGAGTGCACAGGTTTCCGTTGTTGCCAGCAGCCAGCAAAGGAATGGACTTCAATCCCACACCCTGAAACCTGCACCTTTCTTTTTTTCCCAGAGCCTTCAAATGAGAGCCTGAGGGGCTGATACCTTGACAGCGACCTTGTGAGATGTCATGTAGAGACGTTATCCACACCTGCCACACTTGTGACCAACCAACTCTGGGATGCTGAGTGAGTACTGTTTTAAACTGTTATGCACCAACAGGACACGGCTATACCATGGAAAGCTCTGGGCTCAGGGCCTCATCCAGAATGTCCCGGTGTCCCTCAAGGCCAGATCTCCAGCTCTGAATCTTCAGCCAGCTGCAAATGACACTGCTCTTTTAATGAAAAGGAAAGGGTTCTGAGGAAGAAGAGTAAGGCAAAGGCCACCCTGACTTCCAAAGCCTGCTCCAACAGGGAGAAGGCCACTGGTGTATCCTGTATACATCACACACAGAATTGGCAGGGGAATCTGCCAGGATCCTGGGACCCCTGCACATTCTCACTGGTCTCTACCTAAGTCTCTTCTCAAAACTGTTTGCAGTAAGCAGTCTTGAGGGGTCAAAGAGTCTTTCCAGTGGAATAAAGAACAGACTTGCTACGAAGAAGGAAGATTCCTCAGCATCATGTTCCTCGCCTGTGATGTGAATTTTCCTGCATGCACCCCTACCTGAGCCCCTCCCTTCCACAGCAGGACTCGGCAGTAGGAGACTTCAGTTTAAATATGTTTACACTGCCTGCTGTCTCTGACCCAGGACTTTGAAAGGTAGGACTCTTGCTAGCATCCGTAGAACAGGAACATTAGCTTACGAGTAGGTAACATCGCAGACTCTGGCTGTTACACCTTTAAACCAGAAGACCTAATGTTTTTGCATTATAAACATCAAACAAAATATCCTTTTGAATTTTCTTATGGAAATAATAATTTACACTATAGCACTATTAGAAGAATAAAAAGAAAATGTATGCCATACCTGGAATATAGAAAACACCTAAAGACACCCCAGAATTGCCTCCCCCATCCCAACCAACAGTCCCTCACAAACACAATTTACCAGATTAAGTACAGCATGTGCCCGCGCAACAACTCATTCACAAAACAAGAGATAAGCCAAATGCCCCAGCCTCTGGCATTCTCATAGTCTGTCATGGTGAACAGAGGGCTTCCACACACACTGCCACATTAATCCCCACACAAAACCACGGTCCAAAGACTGGTCTAGCAGCATGACCACTTCCTGAGGGCCCCTCCTCCAGATGAGTTGGGAAGCTCACGGCTTGGGCCTCCAAGGAATGTCACTGTCACTGGAGAAACAGCTGGAAGTCACATGGTAGAAACGTCTTTTATTTGCACATCAGTATTTTCAGTGGAAAACTAGTTAATAAAGTCCTTAATGTTAAGAGGCTGTCCTGTCCTGGATGGACACATCTGGACGTGGTCCCTTCGGTCCTCCGCAGCTTCTGCTTCATCCATCCACAACAGAGGCTGACGGTGTAACAGCATCACTTGAGGGTCTTGCTGAGATTCGAGAAGCCAATACCAACACAGGTCATCAGCACTTTGTCCCCACCCTTGAGTTCCTCACCACATGGCTTCGTTTCAATTTTAAACATAACCTGGAAAAAGCTCTTCAAATGCCGCAAAAATTCTATCCTAAAAGAAAATAATGGAAACATTCATTTTAAAAGAAACTCTGTCTTCTTAAAACCCAAGATTTTAATTTTTGAGACTAAGAAGACTGAAGTTAAAAATGTCTAATCAAAACTGCTTAGGTATTATTTATAGCCTGTCAGTTTCCCAAGAGTACTGGAGCAGCCTACAGACACACACAACCCAGCAAGGTAAGTCTGGCTGGAAATAGAGCCGAGAGTTTTGTGCAAGACACCCAGCCATTTACTCCCACACACTTGTTAGAGAGAAGACATAAATATGGAGGTAACTTTGAGTGGTCCATACAACATTTACAGCATCACAGGGTAAAAAGATAAACAAAGACCATTTCTGAGACTGAACTCCAGCAACTGCCTTCCATGGACTAAACAGTGTTTCCTGAATGTCTGAGACAGGCACTGTTACTGTGCTGGGGACAGGGACTGAACAGTGTTTCCTGAATGTCTGAGATACACAGGCACTGTTACTGTGCTGGGGACAGGGACTGAACAGTGTTTCCTGAATGTCTGTGACATACAGGCACTGTTACTGTGCTGGGGACAGGGCAGTCAAATGGAAGGTTGAAAAAGGGAATGCTTCCCCATGACAATTTCCATCTATTGGTATAACTAGTTCTTAAGAACAGTTATAAAATTTTAAACAGAGCAACAGAGAAGGAGAAGAACTGCATTTGCACATATTTAATAGGAGACAAATGGTAAATAAGGCACCAGGGAGGAGCTCACAGTGAGCACTGTGAAAGATTCATGAAGCTGCTTTTCACCATTTCCTATAAGAGCAAGAACAGCATTCCTACCGAGGGGACCTGAAGCATCAATTCTTCAGGTAGGCTGCAAAAAGCAGCTGCAGGGCCCTCAAACAGCAGCCCTACTAAGCTGAATATGACCCCAGTCTGACCAGACAGCTTACCTGGAGCAGTCACTAAACACATAGATTCCTAAGGGTTAGAGGAAGCATCCTCCCAGAAAAGCCTAGACTCACAGCACATGCAAACACATGCTCGCCTCTTTGCTACGCTCTGTGCTGTCAGAGTAAAGGGACCCGGAATCTACTGCTGGCAAGCATCCCTAGCAGAGGATTGAAGAAACACCGGTAAGTGAAGAACCCTGTTCTGTCCATCGGCAATAAAGCATCACGCAGACACCTGACCCCGCCAACCTCCCTACCAGCCACACAGTTCTAAGCCTAAAGTGCACGTGGATCGCCCGAGGAACTTTAAAAATACTAGACATGCACATCAGCGGAACAGAACTGAGGGTCAAGAAATAAAACCACGCAAGCTTGATCAAGAAAGAATTACACAAATGATATGGGAATAACTGATAATTCACAAGCAAAGAATGAAGGAACCGGAACTCTTCCTCCATCACACACAAAAAACAAACTCAAGCACTTCAAAGACCTCGGTAAGGGCTGAAAGTATACGGTGAACTTCATTATTTTGGGATAGTGAACAGTTTCTTAACAGCAGTAAGAGAAAATGTCAAGAATTCTTACAATAACTTAGGAAAACAATTGAAAAGACAGGCAAGAGATCCAAGTAGAGTCCCCCGAAAGCAGAGCAAGCACATGGGAAGGGAATGAAAAGGGCAAAGTGCTGGAAGATCCCACTTCACATTCAACTGGATGGCGGCACTAAGAAAGCCACCCAGTAACGAGTGGTGGAAAGCAAAGAGTATGTCACACGCCCTGACAGCGACGGAAAGTGCCACTGCTTGGAAAACAGTCCGCCCCTCAGACCCAAGCAAGGAATTAAGGTATAACATCTTACTCTTAGATACATGCCTGAGAGAAGTGAAAGCCCTACAAAAACATCTGCACAACCATACATCTGTAACAGCGCTGTTCATAAGAGTCAGAGCGAAGGAACAACCCAAATGTCCACCTACTGATGAGAGAGTAAATGTGTCAAATTCAATGGGATATCACCCAGCTTTCTAAAGTGCTACATGCTACATCACGGACAAGCTTTGTAAACTGTGCTAAGTGAAAGAAGCTGGTCAATAAGTACCATATATTATATGACTCGTATTCTATGAAATGGTCACAATAAGAACTCCATTGCTTCAAGGCTTGCTGGCATGCCTTTAATCCCAGCACTTGGAAGGCAGAGGCAGGCAGATCTAAGTTCAAGGCCAGCCTGGTCTACAAATCAGGTTACAAGACAGCTAGGGCTAAACAGAGAAACCATCTTGAAAAACTAAAACAACAACAACAACAACCTCTATTACTGAGACAAAGAGCTGGCAGAGTGGGAAGAATGGGCAGAGACCACAAATGGGCACAGGGTTTCTTTCCGGGTGATAAAATGTTCTAAAATTAGACTGTGGTTATTCAACTCTATGAGTATACTAAAAATTGTTAAACTGTACACTGTAAATGGGTAAACTGTATGGCCATGTAAATTATATTTAGATGTGGCTGTTTAAATAAATACATATGAGTTTTTAAAATGTACTGATCCTGGGTCCCACCCATAGTCAATTATGCATGAAACTAAGGATAAAGTCTGCTGCGGTGAATGTGCCTCCCCTGTGCTTCTGATACCGAGAGACTAAAGGGTGGCTGATGAACTCCCCCTGTCTGAGCTGCGTGGCATGTCACAAGAAAGGAACCAACCACTAAGCTACCTGGTAGAACCAGAGCTCAGGTGAGATCTACTTTGCTGTCCCTCCATCTAAGAACACGCAACTTCATCTTTACAACACAAGCCTATTTCTAAATTCTTCCATGAAGCCTTTCTCAGCAGTAACACCCATCATGTGATTCTTCCCTCCCTTGTGGGCTTCAGCGTTCTCTGTTTAGGGGCTCCTTAACTTATTGCCACACTGGGCTGATCCCCTGCCTGAGTCATCTATGCACTTCAACAGTGACGGCCTTCTGCACACATGAAACTCCCTCCCTGCTACTGAAGGCATTTGATAACAAGGTACCAGAGAGAATGGAGGAGTTGGGGCTAACAGAAACATCCGCAATGTTCTTGATAATCAAGGAAGTAAGTTCTCCCCCTGCTGGCTGTCTGGTTTGACTGCCCGTGGGAAACCTTTTCCTTGTGTTCTTTTCCCTTTCTTCATCCATCCCATTCTGTCTTAGGGACAAAAGAAAACAAAGACATGAACCCCTCAGATAAACAAACCCCATCTGTGGCCAAGCTTCCAGCTGGCAACAGCAGAGAAAATGCCAGGCCTTCACCCCTCATCCACATGCCCGCCCGCCCGCCTGGGGGAAGACGGCTTGTCCCTCACTGCTGTGGTGTACTAACACGGGCCTGAGGCAAGCCTCCCTCTGGGCCTCACCCAGCTACCTCACTCTGAATCATTCAACTGTGCTCAAAAAACCAGACGCCCTCCCCAGCTGGCAGAACTCCTGGGGACTTGAGCTTGCCTGGTGTCGTGGAGGGTGGGAGAGACGCACAACTGAGTGTGTGGGCCCATGTGTGTGCAGCCCCGAGGGATTTGTAGCTTTTGGAACAGTTAAGAAAAGCAAAGGCTGTTTGGACTTTCTACAGGGTGTTCTGCCAACCTCTCAAGCTGTCTAAGGAAGGCTGCAACAGATGGGATTGAGGTATATATCAGAGTGTCCTTTACCCATCTCCAGCCTCCTCCCTACATCTTCTGCAGCTAGGATAGTAAAATGCATAAATGAAGTTGAAAAGTGACCAGGGATGGTGTTAAATCCAAACAAACAGCTTCCTTAAGAAAGGGGAAACTGATCCAAGAGCAAGGGGCAGCTTTTCTTACAGGTAAACCACTTGGGCAACTGGAGTTCTATGCAACTTTTGAGTGAAGGATCTTAATTCCTCACTTGACAATGGGATCTGCAATGATTTTTTTTTCCAGAACAAAGTGATTCACTTTCAAAATAAACAAGACTTTTCTATGAAAACCTCCAGTCTATCTGACAAGCAGGTTTCAGAGAATTCTGGAAGCAGAGATAATCGTCTCTGTAGATTTCCAAAGGTCAGTCGTTTCCACTGCTACTGTCCACAGGGAAGGACCATCTGCCCCAGAGTCCCGACAACCAGGAGGACAAGCTCAGACACAGTCCCTGCAAGTGCCCCTGGGAAGCCCAAGAGGAGGGGGCAGTGACCCAAACAGAAAACCCCGCCTCCTTTCCCACCATCCAGCAAGTTGTCACCTGGATGTGGGTAAGGCTAAGGTTAGCAGCGCGGTAGGTGTAAGAGTTGTCCCTGGAGGCTGAGGCATAAGATCTGAGAGCAGGAAAACTGCTTCCCGTGCTCCCCTGCGGTCAGTACACAGCAGCTTTTGAGATCAGTGGTGTGTTTGATGCCAACAAAATTTAAACTCTACTCCAAGCATGACGTTATTAAACTTGGTGAGAGGCAACAGGAAAGAGAACCAGGCTGGCTGCACTGCTGGCACACAGGGATCCAGGCTGAGTTTAGCCAACCACTCTCCACAAGCAGGGATCATTTTATTTTACTATAATGCAAACATTTCCTAAGGTTGGAATATAAAAAGTGTCACAGGGCATTTCAACTTTCACTGTACTTGACAAATGTATGGCAGGGGACACTGAAAGTGCTCCCAGTAAGTGCTCCCTGCAAGCAGCAAAACCAATAATCAGGCAGGGGATGCTGCAAGTACTCCCTGCAAGTGCTCCCAGCAAGTGCTCCCAGCAAGCAGCAAAGCCAATAATAAGGAGACTGTCACATGGGTGTGCTTGGCTGTGTGAGGAAGCAGCCCTGAGCAGCTGAGGTGCACCTGAGGTTGAAGGACAGAGGCTTTTGTACTTCGGCACTCCCCTGTCTAAAGGAAAGAAGTCATTACTCAGGTTTAAAGGGTCATGGTCTAAGATGTGGCAGAAGCTGAAATGAGGGCCTCTGAATGCTGTAGCATGATATTCTCTGTCAGCAAAGCACCAAGAAGCCGGTGACAGTGGACAGGACCCCAGCTCTTACATGAGCTAACAGTGTAAGAGATGCAGTGTCCCAGTCAGAACCCCACTTGCTTTCTGTGTGACCTTGGCAAGCGCATGTCTTACCACCTCTGATGCACATAATAGCACCTACTTTTTCACTCACACAGGTTATGGTGAAAACTACATGAGTTAAAAGATGTAAAAAAGACAGCTGTCTGTTTAACAAGAGAAACCACACCTGGTCCTGGATCTTGGAGGAGAACCTATAAGCACCACTTCTAAGCCAGCATAAGTCCTAACTACATTCTGAATATCTGTCCTTAGGCCCTAACTACATTCGGAATATCTGTCCTTAGGCCCTAACTACATTCT